>JAWZSL010000357.1:0-18104 GCA_034769285.1 Lutjanus argentimaculatus | reverse complement strand
ATGGTTATATAGTAAGTATTACTATTTATTATTAGAACTTTATCGTGCATTACAGGGTTGAGGTTTTATAAGCATTTTTACACTCGGAGACCAGGAGAACCAAAAATGAGGAAAAAGGCTTAGACCACAGAGGGTTAATGTAGGTTTTGAAGCTGAGTTTGTTTACTCCTAGATATTTAATGTCACATCACATCAGTGAATGACTTGTAATTTCTCTCCTGAGATGAGGACATCCTGTTCTATGTTTACGGTGTGGCTTTTGGAGAAAAACATACAAACTGTTTTTGATACTTTCAGTTGTAGCTGTAACAGCAGTTCAGCCTGGATGTGACCTTCTAACATTTAACACTAACCATTTGAGCCAAACTGAAACCATCAGGAATTTGTTTAAACATTTTCGTAGAGGACTTGTCTTCTCAGTTTAAATTAAAGTCCTCACATTGACATAACACCTTCTGGAATTTCCCATAGACGCTAACACTTAAGGGCGGTGGTTGTTAAATAACTACGAGTGTGAAGTGATGAGGCCTTAAATAAATAGTAAGAGAGATGAAAGAAGACAAACACATGCAGCTCTTACTTTCACTCATCTGTACTGAGTCACATAACAGTGCAAACAAAATATATAGTGTATTTAGCAAAGTATTAACACACTCAGTTTCAGGACCACAGTTACCAGAGTCTCTACCAAAGTATCTTTTTTACAGTAATTTATATTGTCCTTTTAACCAAACTATCAAATTACATTGAATCATGAAATACATTTTAAACATTTACATTTTTAACCTCTATATTTTATTCTTATGGACTGAACAACTAGGTTTTTTACAGTGTTAAAATCAGCAAAGACTCTTACAAACACGTGTTGATAATTTCAAAGAGCTTGGTGTATGGTAATGACTTAAATAAAGGGGAATAGTAACAAAGAAGGATGGAGGAAGAAAACCACAAGCAGCTCTCACCTTCACTTGTCTGTGTTGAGTGAGGGAGAGGAGTGCGACCTAGAAATGTTCTTACTCTGCAGACAAAATAAGTTCCCATGCAAAGTCACCATCTGATTCATGAAACATGTGCATAGGCCCAGTTTGTTCGTACCACCATGCACATGTTAGTGAATCAGAAACATTCTAAGTCTGCAGTCTGCATGTCTGACGCACCCCTTTTCTCTATGTGAGGAAATATGTTTGCATAGAAAAGTATTAGAGGAAGTGGTGAAGTCGTTGTAATGTCACATTCAGACAGAATCAGGCGTTGCTGCGGTGTGTGGGGGTGTTTATTTGTGTTTAGAGTTTTGACTGCTGTCAAAGAATCAGGAAATTGCATTTTTCTTTCTCTGATTCAGCAGCTTTCGACCAGTGCTGAGCGCCACCTCTCCACATTCAGTCTGTACCGCGGACACACTGCTGCACTGCTCGCGTCCGAGGAGGAAGACAGAGAAGGCACACTGCCACTCATAATAATCATAATAATGACTCCTCAGGCTGCTGTAACTGAAGCAGTGCACGTTGTGTTGTGTCCCAGGAGAAACAGACTGTGTCTCAGATAAAAAAGAAATGGTTTGACATTAACGTTGATGTGATTAAAAAGAAAAAACGGACCAGAAGAAAAATAGGGAAACAGGTGGAGAAAAAGGAGTACCTGTTATGTCAGCTTAAGATAAGAGACTCACTGCAATGATTGGAAATAAGTGGGATTTAAAAAAATGAGGGCGAAAGTGATGACAATCAGTATGGACTTTCACCCAATCATAATTAATTAATTAATTAATTAATTAACCTATCACTCACTCACTCAAAATGCAACACAAAGTGCTTAACATAAAAACAGATCATCAGGACAGGGCAAATAAAACAAGATAAATCAACCATAAAAACACTTCCAAGACTTCTAATTAAAGCTTTTTAATGAATGTGGTTTTGATATGCTTTATATTTAGTTAAAGTGTGTTTCAACATTTTCTCAGCGTTTTCTAAGACAGCAAGGCTGTCATCATTTGTACGCGTGGTCTGAGGCACTTCTAAATTTGTTCACAGAGTACGAACAAATTCAGGAATCCCCGATGAATCCCAGATTGTGCCTAAAACATTTGTATGCATGGTTTAAACACAAACCTGTGCATACGTGCTGTTTGTGAATCAGGCCCATTGTCTCCCTAAGACAGGGTTGAATGAGCATGTGCATCAGCATGCATGTGTACATCACAGGTGCTCTCCAGCTCTTATACAAACAGGAATAAACCTCTGCAATTATATTGTTGTCACAAAATATGTATGGTAGTTGTCTATATGGCTGGAATTCTGGATATTAACGGCCACATTGATCTTTCAAAAAAAAACGTCTAACTTGTGCCACCTCCCATAAAGACAGGAGAAGATGTAACCGCATTGTTTAAAGAGAATAGTTAATTTGTGGAAAGTACCAAGGACATGAGTTAATAGTGTCTTATCTATCTTGGTAAAATGTGATGATGGGAACACACACTGAGGTCCAGAATAGAAGCAGTTGCTCCATGGACCAGCTTGGTCTGCATGTATCTTTTTGAAATATTATTATTTGACTAGTTCGATTATTGCAGTGCAGTATCTGAAATCATTCTGAAGTCGCTGAAAAGTGCGGTGAAGAACCTGAAGACGGTAGGGTATTTCAGCCACAATCTTTGAAGTAAGTGTTTGGATCCTGATTCAGAGAATCAAACTTCTACGTTCTTTTATTGATGATGAACATTTGTAAACTTACCTGCATGTTGTAGCAGCCAATGATTAATAACTACTGTTCCTACACCGGTTAAGTGTTTTTTTTTCTTCTTTTCATATGAATGTTGTTAAAAGTTAATCTTCTCTTTTAACAAATGTTTAATGTACTAATATACAGCTGACTGCAGTTAAACCCTTTGCTTTCAAGTCAATTTCATTTACTTACTAAGCAAACCATGAGTGGATTGTTGCCTGTGGACTATTGTCTGTGTAGTGCATTCATACTTATTAACTTTTATCCAAGAATTTAACCACATATATGCTAACATGAACTTGATTTTCACTTGCATAAACAGTAAACAGATTTTCATTTGCAGTTAGTGCAAAAATTAGCTTACAGCCGACAAATTCAGCTACTTGTATCTAGTTATGGAAGCTGATTCTCACTTGCATAATTAGTTCATATCAATGGAGTTTTATTTGAACAATCAGGTAGTGGGGAAATTCAGCTACATATAAACAGATGGAAGTTCATTCAAACTTTTAGAACTAGTAAACATCTATAGATTTTTATTTGGACCACTTCAGTAATGTGAAAAGCAGCTGACAGTCTAAAAGTAATTTTTTATTTATTTATAATGATTTTTTTTTTTCAATTGTACAAATGAAACAGAAATTCAATGTTAAGTTAATTAAGTTTTTTATTTTACTTCCACACACTGGACCTTTGCATTAAATGTTACAGATTTTTTACCCTGAACAAAGCAGACCTGCCAACCTGAGTGAAACTTTTATACTTAGTATTTCATTACATACTCCAAGTATAAGCCCTGCATTCAAAATCTTATTGAAGTAAAACTACATAAGTCTTGGCAGCAAAGCTAAAATTAAATCAAATGAAAATAGTAAATGAAGTCAGGGCTGCCCCTTCTTTCAGACCTTCAACTGAAGCTCCTTGACTGTGTTGGTCCAGGATGCCATCGTTATTATGAGGTCGTATAAATATAGTGAATGATGTTTCTTCTCTTCCTTTGTCTTTTGTTTTGTAGTGCAGCTCTCTTCTCATATTGTCATTGTCATACACTGTACACTGTACATTTACATAGCTGTCATCAGTATCACTAGTTTCTTCCTCATTAGCTACTTTTTTACATCAACAGTATCTTCATGCTCCTCGTCCTCACCATTGTAGATGTCCTCGCTTCCCACATAATTATGACCTTCACTGTCCTCTCCCTCACTGTCTGATCTTCATCACTCTCCTCTTCTTAAATCCCTCTTGGTTGCTCCATCTGCTTCTTCTTGGAGTGAACTGCTTCAAAGTTCTCATGATACTGTTCCTCCTCAGAGTCTTTATGATGTTGCCAGACAGTCACTGGAACACAAGTAACACATGAAACTGAAATGGGATGCAGGCACTGCTTTGTTGAAATTTTGTAAGGGATGCTATCGAGCCAATTTGCAAAACTGACATTGACATCGGCCTATAGATGAATTAAATAAGTTTTCAGGCAGATTCAACCATGTCCACTGAAGTTAAAGCAACTTCCTGTTGAACTGTTGAAGTTCACCAAAGATTAAGATTAAGAATAATTTCTTCATATTGCTGAGCTGTTGTTATCACATTTAACTGTGATGGAACTGGTGATGTGACAGAGACTATTTAATGATCACCACACCTGCTGATCTATATTCACCTTCACCCTGTCATGATCATATTGTTTTGGTGTTTGGTTTTGTGTTTGGCATTGTGCTGTGTGTTTCTTTTCCCCCCTCCCCTTCCATTTTCTCTCCCTGGCAGTGTGTGTGCGCGGCGGCTGTGATTGGCTGGCTCCTCACAATGAGGCACACCTGGTGCTCATCCAGTAATCATTCCTGCAATAAAGCCTGGTCAAGACACCACTCCTGTGCCAGATTATCCCGTCACAGTTGGTAACGTAGCGGTTCAAGGTTTTTGGAGATCTCTTGTGAATGTCATGGTTTTTTCGTCGTTCTTACACTTCTGTTTTTGTGCAGTTACCAGTGTGCCTCCCAGCCGTGAGTGCACCTTCCAGCATTCCAGCGTTTCCTGGTGCTCAGCTCGATCCTGCTACACCAGCCAAGCCAGCCAGTCCTCCGCCGCCTCCGCCTGCTCTTTTTCTGTTCGCCTTTTTGAACCTGTGGTGTTTAAATAAACACTAAAAACTGTTCCGGCTTCTGTCTCTGCATTTGGGGGTCCAAACACAAAACCTAGAACACAACCACACCCAGCCCTTTTGCACGTTGTGCTTTGGCACATGCTTTTACACCCGCATCGCCTGTTTAATTGTGGTGAAAACCGAGACAGTCTGGTTGTAAAGATGTTGAAACAGGGACATTTTATTGTTTTACATATATTGGCTGTGTTCGAAACCGCATACTTACCTACTGTATACTGTATACCTATACTATCCCTACTCCATACTGCATACCCAATTGATCAGACAGTATGCAAAGCGTTTACACTACAGCGTCCTACATGATAACCCACAATGCATTGTGCTCCTTCCCGAGCCGAAATCGACAGGCTGAAGCTGATTTCACTTTAGCTCTAAACTCTTTAAATATATCACTTTATCGATATTTTTTTAAAGATCATGCGAGAAAGTGGCCATTTAGATCACGAGTGTGTCGTTTATTTGTCCAAATACCGACTGTTTACAATTTCGTCCGGACGAATTCGGAGAAATTTAAGCTAGACGCAGTGAGCAACACACTTCCGGTTATTTTCACAAAATAAAACACCCTTTCCCTTTCTCATACACAAAAAACCATAGTGATAAATCAGTGCATTTACTTTGAAAACAAGAATCGAACCTACCCGCAATATATCTTACTTGACACCGCCGTTTGGACTGATCGCGTCCCGTTAACGGAGCAGTCATGATCCCTTACCGGCGGAGAGTCTTGTCGGCTATGAGACGAAGATCGGCCCGCCGTCTTCGGTACATCATGGTCGCTATCGACTTGGGCTTGTTGTCAGATGTAAGTTACTTGTATTTATTTTATTTTTTTAAACTTTTTTAATCAATGTAAATCCAATGAGAAATTGCTAACATAACATACCTCCAAGCATAAAAATTGGAGGAAAAATTACTCAGCTTGGTAAAATTTACATTATTAAGAAACAAAGTCATTGTGAATTGAATAAAGTTTACTAAAATAAATAAATAATAAATAATATAACAAAATAACCAATAATGTGTAACAAATTTATAATAAAATCTTTTACAGGTGGCTCAAGAGGGCTATATTGCAGGGTGAATCCCCAGGTTCCTCTTCTGCGCCTCTATTTTAATGGAGGTGATACCAGGAAGGACTTCCGTGTGTCCCGGGAGTCCCTGGAGAGCCTCATCCAGCTTGTTGCAGACAAGGACCATGGATGGGGAAAGTCCTTTCAGGTCCTGGTATTTGTTTAACTGGTTGTGCCTGTGGAACGTCCTACCGGGTTGTGTCAGAGGCATTTGACATTTCCCCGCACCACATGCCATGACATGATCCACGGGGTCAGCAGGATCATTCAGGGGGTGTTCAGGAGCTCATCCGCTTCCCTGATATGCAGGAGCTGGAGGAGATCGGTGCTGGATTCCAGCAGCTGGCTGGTTGCCCGGCTTTCTCCAGAGTGGCTGGAAGCATCGATGGGTGCCATGTCCGCATTGTCCCACCTGGGAGGTTTGCAGGGGACTACTTCAACAGGAAGCTGTTCCACTCGATCCAGTTTCAGGCCATCTGTGACCACAAGGGCCGTTTTCTGGACGTGGTGGTGGGCTTCCCTGGCTGCATGCATGATGCCAGGGTCCTGAGGAGCAGCCCTTTTTATGTACACCAGCTGTACCCACCTCCTGGATGGTACCTGATTGGGGATGGCGGATACCCATGCTTGGCTGAGCCGATATCCCTGCTGACACCCTTCAGGGAGCCTGTCCGCAATGCCGTGGAGGCAGGTACAACGCCAGGCTGTCCAGGGCACGGTATGTGGTGGAGAGGGCATTTGGAGTCCTGAAGACGAGGTGGGCGCTCCATTTTCCTCAAGGCACTGGAGGTGAAGGTGGAGTTTGTGCCTGAGGTCATCACTGCCTGCCTCTTCCTGCACAACCTCTGCATCGCCACTGGGGACATTTTGGAGCCTGAGCCTGTGGAGGAGGAAGATGATGGTGATGGTGATGGAGGGGAAGGCCATGAGCCAGTGCAGCGGTCTGGGGACACAATGAGGAACAGGCTGGCAGCTGCAGTCTCTGCACCAAGAGACCCAGGTTCTTGTTCTGCAAGAACATGATTATTGTTAATACAGGGAGTTTTGTTTGTTCTGTTCCTGAAAAATGTTCTAATAGTTGTTATTGTTTTTTTCAACCCTGTTGTAAATTAGTTTGTGCCTCTTAAAAATCCAACCCCTCGTCCAAGTCGTAAGAGGTGGAAACAGCTAAAGTACAGGATTGCCAGGCAGGGCGAAGTATGGTGGGTGGTTCAGTCACCCTGGCCGATACAGTAACCAAGAAGGCCTGTCTGGATCTACCTGGAAACACGCTGGCAAACGGGGCTCTGGTAAATGTGCAACAGAACATAGCCTTATGGTGAATCTACTGAAATATATAAAACAATATTCTTATTCTTAATATTTGAGTTTTTGCTTTTTTATTCAATAAAATATTTTGTTTTTTATTATTATTTGTCCCTTTCTGCATTGTAATTGTGCAGTTTTCCCTGTGTGGGATAAAGTTCTCTTATTATTATTATTATCAACATCAGGGAAACCAGTCACCTGTTTACAAAAAAACATATTGGTTACATGAATGTATGAAAGTTGAGACATGATAGCAACTGTTTACCACAATTATAGAATTAAAATACTACTATTTAAATGTTTAATTAAAATGTATAATTAATCTGTCTACAAAGGTTCTTATTCATCCAGGTCATGGCTATCCAAAGCTGTCACTACTCACTCTGCTCTAACTTCTACATCCCCATAACTGTTTTTAAGTTTTTGAAAGGTGTAAATGTAATACTGGCACTGTAAAATATATGTGATATGATCAAATCTTATCTTTTCTGATCCTATTCCATTCAAAGTAATCACAGGAAGCATGATGTAAGGCAAAGTTTGGTTTGTTGGGTGATCACCCTGTTATTTTTGCCTGCACCAGTCATTTTATTTTCAGTTACTCATATCATGCACACATTTATGTATAAAAATAACAACAAACACAACACTGACACTCGAAACTTTCTTTCCCTAAACCTTTAATTCAACTCCCCCCAAAAGTATTATTTATCAAGAAATTTCTGTAACATTGCCATCAGCTTCTCCTCTCTTGCCCGACTCTCTCTCTCTCCTCTCTCTCTCGACGTTTCCTCCCTCATTCTCATGTCCATCCAGTCTCTCCACTCCCCTTTCTCTCCTCTCCATGCTTCTTCTCTCATCCTCTCGTCTTTCCCTCTCAATCCTCTCTTCTCTCTCCTGCATCTCTCTCTCCTTCCTTTCAGCCCTCTCCTCCGCGCGTGCCTCCCTATCGTCAAGCTCCCGGAGGAAAGTGACCCATGCGTCACGTTTCCCCCGGGAGACGCCTGATGTGGACGCTTGTGGGGGAGGGGAGGGAGGAGAGGCCACTGCTGCAGGTGGTGCCACAGATGAGGTGATGAGGACAGGGGGGGTTATCGATGGCCTGTCCCCCAACCACTCATCCATGGCACCAAACCACTTCCAGTTGGCAGCAGTGGGCTCTCCCCCCTCCGTGCTCACCCCTGTGCGAGGAGCCTTCAGTTCCTACAAAACACATACAACATGCACAGCACACACACATACACGGTCAAGGTTCTGATCATGATTCAAATGCTTAACTTTTCAACGCTAGTCAAATACTCATCACCATCCTGTTTATCTAAGTTGTTTACATTGGCACTGTAATGCTTTTATTATTCAACTCACTTTATATTTCTGTTTAAGGTTCTCCCACTTCTTCTTTATGAAAGAAGCCTCCACCTTTTCCCTCCAGCTCATGGTCCTTGATGAAGGTTCTGTACAAGCAAAATATTTTTGGACATTTGTTGGCTCTAGACAGCTACATCTTCTGCCCTTAAACCCTGCCCTTACACATTTCCACTGAGGAAAAATTCCTCAACCAAGACGGGATATTTTAATATATGTTATGATCATTCAAAGACAAAAAAAAAAAAAAACTTACTCAAACCCCCTGACAGCCGCATTGCGCCGCCCGGTGAAGAGGGCGTCGTTCTCCCCCCTCCACCTAATGAGGCGCTGGGTGTCTTCATCGGTCCCTTGAAGAAACAAACACACCAATAACGTTGAGATATGCGAATTAACTTGGGATCTAGGTTAAACATTAACCAGGTTTAATAAGTATTTCTACATCACAAGTCCTCGTTCTTCTTGGCAAACTGTATTTATATGAGCTGATAACGCAGTTTCTACTGCTAACGTATGTGCATTAAATGGGCTAACGCTAACCGGCGGGAGCGACAACACAACGTAACGTTACATCTAACGGCCAAAGCAAATGATAGAAAACGTATACGTCTTCATCTGATATGTCTAAATATTACTCAACCACATACAAGCCGTCAAATCGCTAAAATACTTCACAATTTACTCACATTTGTACTGTTCTCTTTGTACCGCGTCCATCCTGCTGCTGCTCAGTTTTTCCCGGTCCTGTTGGCGGTGACGTCACGTTGCGTTGCATCTTGGGTAATTTGAGTGTGGGCAGTAAGCTCATGATGAATACTCAACATTTCTGGTGAATGCAGTATGCATCCGGGAACTTCTCGCATACTCAAAAATCACATACTGCCAGTGTAAACACACTGTGTACTCAAAGAGTTAGTATGAGTAGTAGGTAAGTATGCGGTTTCGAACACAGCCATTGTTTACTGGGACAGTCCCTGTCAAACCAAGATGTCTGCTCACTGAAAGTAAAACTGGTAAGCGTGGGACCCCATGCTGGGTAAATTTTAACCGGTGTTTTTAAGTGTGTAAGCTTTCTTCAGTGTCAAAGCACTGTGTCAGACTTTGAAAACCCAGGCCACGTTTAGTAAAGTCACTTTGGACAACAAGGTCAAGAAGTCAGGAAGAAGCTGAATGCAAAACTGAATGCAAAATACACAAACCTTTACTTCACAAAGAGTGCTGCTGTCTGAGATCTGAGATCATTTACCGAGCGTACAGAGGACCACAGTGTGTCATAGTGGATCAAAAACATTAACAGAAAGGAACTTTGTTCCTGAAAATCTTGAATACCTGATGAAAAAAGTGAATCTATATATAATTTTTAATATATATTACACAGTACTTCATCACTTAAATGTGGTGGAGGTGGTCCATGTTGTCTCTTCTCCATTATCTATTTCTGGCTGTTGTCACAACCAGCGTCTAACTAAATTTGAAGAACTATATTATATTGATATTGCCATCCCAAAAGGGACCTCACTGAGGGCCACTGTTTAATGTTGTCAATCCAATTATCCATGCTGTCACTGTCTGCAGACACAGTGTCTAGAGGGGAACCCCAGATGCACAAGATTGCAAGTGTGAACATTTTGACTGAAACCATGAAAAATGTCTTGCAAATGTGGGGTTCCCTTCTAGACCCAACCAGCAGACACAGAGAGTGATGGACACGATGTGCTACTGCAGCAATGGTGGCACTGCTAGATGGTGGACACACAATACAGTTGCCAGATTTGTCTATTGTTTCCTTGTTGAAAATCTGAAAGGAGCTGGTACAGCTGTAATACATCCTGGTATTTAACCACACTAGCTGTGCTTTATAGCGTCAATAGAAGTGTCAGCATTTTTTGTGTCTGGCCTTATTGTGTGAAGACCGAATAAGGTAAAGATCTGTGAATGTACTTGCGTGAGTCCACTGAGCAAGGACACTGACTGGTTAGTCTTTTCCTACTATCTATTCAAATAACCTGCCTCACTCACCTTGTGCTATAATGATATCCCTGTCACCCAACGACTTCAGTTGCAGAAAATGTAACCCTGAGAACCTCTATCCTCTCAGGAGGTCTCCTCGACCATTTCCTACCTTTACTATCGGCCTATGGAGTCGCCAGTCGGCTGTAAATAAAACAGAATTTCATCCAAACGCTTGCTAAGCAAAAAATAAAAAAACAGGAATATTTACCAAAGGCTACACCTTATCCTGTTGCATGTACAAAGTAATATTTGCATTGCAGTTTGACCTTTAAGATGACTGGAGCTGCTTTCCCAAAGACAGGCTTTGACAGGCTAAGACCAAACTAATAATGAGACTTAAGATAGATACCTGAATTCAGTGCAGACAGTAACACATACCTCATTCAACAGAACAATGCATTTGTCAGTGCAGACAACAGGAGTTCAGGACTTCAAGTTTAAAGTTTATTCTAATTTACTTCCCACACTCATGTTGACAAGTTATATTTTTCACAGTCATGACTGAATTGAGGTCTTGTTTGCCTTTCAAATAATGGAGAGGAAAAATCTAATTAGCTTAACCATGTCAAATGAAATATAATATGTGAAGTGTTTTGTCAGTGAGCATACCAAGTATCTGTGACATCTATCATATACCAGACAAACAGACAGCCTGACATTCTTTTGGGTTTTTTTTAAGGATTATTCTTTGGGCTTTTTTGCCTTTATTTGATAGGGTCAGCTGAAGAGTAGGTAGGAAAAGCGGGAATGACACACAGCAAAGGGAAATAGGCAGGAGTCAAGCCGTCAACTGTTGCAGAGGACTGATAGCCTCAGTACATGGGGTGCGCCCTCTACCAACTGAGCTACAGGGGTGCCCCCACCCCCACAAACTGACATTCTGACAAACATGAAACATCACTGTAAGATCTGATGGTGTGCCAGTGGAGGACACTAAATTGTGGACAATACATCATCAAACGCCAAGTCAGACGTTTTGGTGCGCTGAACTACATTGTCAGTTACTGGTGCTGCCTGTAAAAAGTTTCAATAAGTTTTAGCTTTTGACAGCTGCAAGCGAAGATCATCGTTATTCATCATCGAAACACATCAACAGCTGCATGAGCCCAGGATCTGTGCCACCTGAGAACACAAGTGAGCGACTGTGTATGGTGTGTTTAATCGTGGTTGCTGGTCAGGTCACGGGGCTAATGTTTATGGTTGTGGGCGGGTTATGGGTCGGTTCTGGTTCTCAGCTTTGACAGTGCAGGTGGGTTTGCAAAACTGGACCCGTGCAGGACGTTGCTTCAAACTAAGCTGCTATTTTCCTTTAATCTGTTATTTTTTCAGCTTTATTGCTGAGACATGTGCCACCTATGGCAGGAATACAGTTTTTGACATTGGAAAACAAAGCTGTGGGTTTGAATTCAAGAACAGCGGACTGTGAGACGATCAACATATGCAGTCAGCATCTTTTGATCATGCAGTCAGATCAGCTGGATTCACTGCCGGGGTCACCACCCTAGCAAGAGAGGAGGTGGACGGAGATATAAGCCACACTACAGCTGGGACTTAAAGAGCAGATTGCAGGTTATACTTTTTTACAGATGTATTTGTAATCTTGTTCAAAAATTAACATTTGAAAAGTTAAGTAATGATTTACAAAGATTTTCAGCCCACGATGGGCGCAAATTTAACCTAAAAGTGACTGTTTGGAGCAAAGCGATATATAACTGCTCTTTTTTTTCAAGATCGCGTCATATACGTAACGAGAGGGAGTTATAAGCAGCTGCTGCAATAGTTTAGTGTGGCGAGTAGGTAGTTATCAGTCAGAGCGGTCGTGTTATAGAGAGTCAGTGTGTTTTCAGTAGTTTATCGTGGTTTATCATGGTGAATTACTGCGTGTGTGGAGGTTGCACAAACTCCAGCCTGTCAGGACATCGGGTCCACCGGTTTCCGAACAGGAAAAAGAGCTGAGCTCTCTTCCGTGCCTGGGTGCGTTTTGTGCAGCTGAAGAGACGGGACTTCACCGCCGCGTCAGCTACGAAAAACGCGGTCGTGTGTGGCGCTCACTTCAGACTGGAGGATTATCATTCCAGCGATTGATGGAGTTCAACATGGGATGCCGAAGCAAGAACCAGGTGCGACTTAGACCTGATGCGGTTCCATCGGTGCACCTGGTTTCATCAGGACCGCTGTCAGCAGCAGCTTCGGGTCTTGCCGCCGGCGGGAGACACGGACATGGATCGGACAGAGACTCAGCTCGAAGAAAACGTGAGCTGTGCACTGTAAGTATTATTTATAATTACCAACTTAGTTAACATAATGATTTCAGTTATGAGAAGCAACGGAATATGTTTGAGTCATTCCATGAAAATGGCACAATTTGAGTCCCTCTCACCTCTTATGGTGTATTTCATCTATTGGGTCACCAAACTTTATATTTAAACAGCTTTACATATACATTGAAATGCACCCTTTAATACAGTGTAAAAAAACTGAACTAAATTTTATCTTTTTATGAGAAATAATACAGTTTTTTCATTTGACACCACCTATTTTGTCATGTCCCTCATGGCCTTGATGAAAGTTTACTTTGAAAATACCAAATAAAACTATTTAAAAAGTCAATAAATTTTGATATCAACCTAAACATCTATTTGTGCTCTTTTGCTGGTAATGTTTATTTTTTTCAAATTTAATTGTTAATTATTCATTAAAATCACAATTACTTCTGTACCTGAGTAACCCCTCAACCCCGTTACACGAATGATCCCACCCCCATAAATACAATGGTGTGATCCAGAATTCCATATACATCAGGAAGTGACATCACTGAAGTCTTTTGGACAACAGGATCACAGAGACAGGCAAGTTGCTCCCATCTTTTCCTTTATTTTAGTCATTTATCTTGTGATATTGTGGTCGTCAAACTCAATGACTCAACACCGTAACATGAAAAAAAGATAGAAAACTATTACTTATGAAAAAGTTTTTTGTTATTTCATGAATATATGGTGATTTTGAATTTCATGCATGCCATGTGCTCTCTGTATGGTATTCACTACATTGAGCAGCGGCCATTTTGTGCAAAAAATCTCAACCCCGTCACACTCAACCCCGTTATGTGTTTGATTGTAACGGGGTTGTGAGATTGTGACGGGGTTGAGATTTTAATACTTTGGTTGTTAAGTTATCCAATTATTTAAATTAATTATTATTATATTCAATCAACATTCTTATACTGCATGCATGCTGAATGTGACTTATGTTCCATGTCAAAGATGCGAGTAAGATGGCACCAACAACAGCAGCAGAAAGGCAGAGGAAGTATCGGGAACGCCTTAAAGCTGATCCTGAAAGAAGGGAGAGATACCTGCAGAGTGAGCGTGAGAGATGGAGAAAGAATGTAGAGGCAGGGAAGAAGAAAGCAATTAATGAACTGAATAAAAGAGAACAGCGTAAGAAAAGAAAAATGTGGAGAGCAGCTTACCATAGGAGCAAGGAGAGGAAAGAAGTGCTCAAGAACTTGAGCACTCCTCCACAGAGTCCAGATCAGGGAGATCACCCAGAGCAGCCTTCACAGCCAAGATCTTCAAGGTTAGGGCAATGGGTAGTTAACAGTGTTATAGTGAAAATATCATTTTATGTCATTTTTCACAATGTCATTTTAGAAACAGGGAGGGCAGGAGGAAAAAGGCATAACTTTCCACACCCAAATCAACTTTTATTGTTTTGTTTTGTAGGCAACGTCTGGTGGCTCGGAAAAAGTACAGAAGAGAAAAAAATAAGCTCAAGAGGCAAATAGCGGAACTCCAGGAAAAAACTTGAAAAAGAAAGAAAAAGCAAAGAAAAATACAAAAAAAGGTGCCAACGTTCAAAGAAATCTTCGGATTCACCACAGTCGAAAATAACACGACTCACTTCAAATTGCCCCGTTAACCCCCAAATAAAAAAAACCTTACTTTACCATGAATCACTCATTCAAGATATTAGGAATAAATACAAAAAAGCCACCAAGGACAGAGAAAGGCAGCTGATTGCCAAAGTCACGACAGGGAGAATTATAAAAAAATACAGGTTGCAAAAATTTGCAAGTGACTCCCTCGGATTTTCAAACAAGAATTTTAGACATCATGACAGTCTTCATTTTGAAAGAAAGAGGACCAGCAGGTTCACTGAAGACTTCAAAAAAAGAATCAAGGCATTCTATCTCAGGGATGATGTGAGTAGAATGACCACAGGAACCAAACAAACACTCACAAAGAACAAATTAAAAATGCAGAAGAGGTTCCTGATGGACACGATAGAAAATATCCACAGAAGATTTTTGGCAGAAAACCCAGACCAGATGATATCCTATTCCCTTTTCTGTCATCTTCGCCCCTTTTGGGTTGTGAATCCAACGCTCTCTGAACGTGACACATGCATGTGTAAGTTGCATGAAAATCTCAGCTTTCTGGCAGTGAAGCTCCGTCAGTTGAAACTCATTGAGACTGCCAACATTGAAGAGTTGATAGAGAAGGTTTGCTGCAACCCACCCAGCAAGAGTTGCATGTATGGAGAGTGTGTCTATTGCAAGGACAAAACTGTCCGCATCACAAGTGCATACAACAGCACCGCAAACACATCATTTACCCAGTGGGTAACAGAGGAGAAGGAGATAGACAAAAAGGGAGAAAAGGCAACTGTCAAGGTGACAGTCAAGAAATCTGTGGAGGGCACACAAGAGGACCTCATTGAGCTCTTCCACAGCTATGTAAAGAAATTTAAAATGCATCACTTTAATATCAAGCAGCAGTATGCCTTCTGCCGTGAGCTGAAGAACAACATGTCAGGGGAGGAGGCTTTGATACATGTTGACTTCTCAGAAAACTACAGCTGTAAATACAGTTCTCAAGTTCAGGCGGTCCACTTTGGGGCTTCACATCAGCAGGCCACCCTTCATACGGGTGTGTTGTATGTTGGTGGACTCTCAGAGCCTGTGTGCTTTAGCACCATCTGCCCCAGTAGACATAAAGGCCCTCCAGCAATATGGCAGCACCTAAATCCTGTGCTAGATTACCTTCAAGGCCAACATCCACAAGTGTCTGTGCTGCACTTTTTAAGCGACGGACCCTGTACACAATACAAACAACGAGGAAACTTCTACCTTTTCACTACAGAACTGGACAGAAGAGGATTCAAGGCTGGTTCTTGGAATTTTTTCGAGGCTAGTCATGGAAAAGGAGCACCAGATGGTGTCGGGGGAGCCTTAAAAAGAGCAGCTGACATGATGGTAGCAAAGGGGCATGACATCCCAGATGCAGAAGAGTTATTCAGGGCCTTGTCTGAAACAAACACAAGTGTGAAATGTTCTTTGTGAAAAGTGAAGATGTTGAGGAAGCAATGGAGAAAATGCCAAAGCAGATACCAGCTGTTCCTGGAACCATGAGAATTCACCAGGTCATTACTGTAGCTCCAGGAGAACTGATGGTTCGTGATGTAAGCTGCATGTGCACAACACGGAAGCAGTTTAACTGCAAGTGCTTCAACACCCAGTGTTTCAGTTTTGGCCAGAAGATAGAAACGGCTGTATCACAGACAGCCAGTGGGGGGAATCCAGAAAAAGAAATCCAGTGGGAAAGTCCAGAGCTGATTGGTAAATGGGTGTATTCTCAGATATGACGATGATTTGTATCCAGGCATCATTCTAAACATACAAACAACACATGTCCAGGTCAAATGCATGCATCGTGTTGGGTCAAACCGATTCTTCTGGCCGCATCAGGATGATATCCTCTTTGGTACCTGTTTGATGATGTCCTTGAACTCATTCCACCCCCAGAATGTGACAAAGCGCCATGTGGAAGTCTTGAAAGAGGTGTGGAACCGACTCACAAGATGAATTCATGAAACAAAAGGCACATTCATGCATATATACAGACACACACACTGATGCAGGCACACACACACATGCAAAAAACACTCTGACATGGACACTGACACAGGCGCTGATACAGACAGACACATTGAAATCATTAACTGTTTGATTATTATTGTTATTAGGTCAACCAGTTCATCAAGTTTAATTGTATGTTATCGGAGCAAGGATGAGGTGACTTTTAGCACACCTCATGAGGCTCTCTTATGCCTAGACACACACACACCCACCCACCCTCACATACACACACATACACACACACACACACACACACATTATGTTACATTTGAGCAATTCACTTTACAATGTTTGTTAGTTGTTAATATGCTGTTGTGGTTGTTTTTACTTTAGATTAATAAAACTTAATTCTACTGCAATTTGTATCTGGTGTCCTTCCTGTGGTTACAAAATGAGATATAATGCTAATGGAAGTCCCATACATTAAATTTGAGAGTAAACAACTGTTTATATGTAAAGCTGTATTTGTCCCTTCAACCCCGTTACAATCTTCAACCTGTTATGCTAGTCTCAACCCCGTCACACCTACATTTTCATATATTATTTTCTTAAAATGTTGAAAAAATAATTTAATGTTTGCTGATTTGTGTCTAAAATATTGAGCGCTATCATATGATCATTGATTTTGATTACAATTCTTAGTTAAACTAAATTTTTGATGAAAAATGACAAGATTGCTTTCACTTATTAGTTACATTTCAGGATTTAAGAGAGTAAAAATGTGTGATTTTATGTCATTTTTCTATTTAAAATTATTGAATTAGTATGGGGGACATCTGATTAATGTGAAAATATTGATTTCTTTAGAAATACATTTTATGATAATATTCAGGGAGCCTCCAAAGTGTCCATAACGGGGTTGAAGAATTACAGTCACCACATCTTGAAATAATGATCAATAATAAAAGAAAACTAATGCCTGAGACGGGAAAATGCATTTTTCTGATAGTTAAATATATCCTTAATGATGTGGGATATACATACAAATAATACATTTTGGTAAAAAAATGTGAAAATATCCAAGTCCAATTTTAACCATTCTCATGGAATGACTCGTTTAGGTTGTTGTAGTAGAGCGGCGCAGTTAGCTTGTAACCCCCCAAGCTAATAAGGTAGAAGTGGAAAGCTGTTAGCTAGCGCTGGAAACTTTTTTTTGTAAAAACTTATCTTCTGAAAAGGCTCTCGGTTTGCTAATAACATAACTGTCAAATTTAGTTAGAGCTCAGAGATGTTGTTTGCACAGTAAATATATTGATCATGTAACGTGTGTATGTTTACAAGGACTTGGGAGACATCAGCAGTAGTGAAGAGGGAGCTACAGCCAGGGCAGCAGCACAAGTTGACACAGAGCAAGAGGATTTTCCTCCACTGGCTCCTCAGTCATCTGTGCTTCACTGTGGCTCACAATGCAACCTCAGACCTTCTCATCGTTCATCAGGTAGTGTAACATCACTCATTTACAGAATTAATTGTATATGCCACAGATGTGTTCATAGAATGTTAGAGAGAAAATATTAGATAAATCTTTCTGTAT
>JAWZSL010000356.1:0-18114 GCA_034769285.1 Lutjanus argentimaculatus | reverse complement strand
TTCATTTTTACTCAAAAAAACAAGCAAGATGTTGGGACAGGAAATGGAATACAACCTATTCAAAGGCAGGAGGGAGTTTTTGAGAAAGTAAAACATGTAGAGTACCATACAAATGTGTTTTCTTTCCTCTGGAGAACAAGATTTGCTTGTCAGGCCATCTCTGCAGTACTACAGTACTTCATTATAATGATGTTTTCTCATACTTTTTTCCAAATATTGACACCTCTGTGATTTAGATATTGCACTTGACTGTATGTGCTGTCGATATTTCAATTAAATGTGCAGCCCAATTACAAAGTTACCATACAAACATTGAATTTTATGCCTGTAACAGATGTATTTTTTATCTCTTTCTTGTCTATGTATCTTTTCAGTTTCTGTGGCTCCCAGTGAGGAGTCTGAGGAGGTTCCTACAGTGAGCCAAGACAACGGCTCTCAACACTTATTTGGTAAGAATACACCTTACTGTAATTAATTAAGTTAACACAAAGCATGACAGGAATGTTCATTTTATTTTATCTGTCTTTCAGACACTGAGATGCAGATGTTGAAGGACATTCTGACCTCATCAGAACAGCCATCGGAACAGCCTTCAACATCTTCATCATGGAGCTTGCGCCAAACTGCAGCCCAGGATGAGTGGCGGAAAGCAAGGGCCCATCACATTGACTGTTTGCTGTTCTGCAACGAAGTTCCTGAAAAGAAGTGCAGCCATTGCACATCCCCTGCCATCATTCGCTGCAGAGATTGCATGCCAGATGAGTGGCTGTGTATGGAGTGTGACAAACAAATACACACAAAGCTCACTCTTCATAACAGGGACTCATGCATAGAGGGGATTTACAGGCCCATCAAGCCAACGGTGTGCTGTACCAAAAAGGATGGCATGTATTCACTTGTCAGTCAAGGTAGTTTTTTTGGTAAAGTTTTGTTTTAAGTCATGTTTTTTTTTCTTAAATTCTTATCTTAATTGGATGCATTTTTAAGGCTTCTCCCTAATTATCAATCTTCTCATTTCAGCACGTCTATTGCCAACAGTGAGACCCTACCAAATATGCAAATGTGACCCTGTATACATCACAGAGTCAGCTGGCAGAGCAGTCATTTTGGTTTGCATTAATGGTATGACCTGTAGCTTTATATTTTAATTTTTTGCCCCAGTGTGTGTCTCAAAATAACCAGCAATTTAATGTACTACTTTTCATTTGTAGGCCGGTATGATTTGCACATGCCAAATCTGCTGTGCAGATTGTGTCTGGCACAGTGGACACCTGACCGGGGAGACCTTATAAAGAGTGGATATTGGCCGGCAACTGTGCATGCTGACACTTTGTTTTCGATGGATGTCTTCAGCACATTCGAAGAAATGAAAACTGTTGCCCCAAGTTTGTCAAGACAAGCATTTTTGCGGATGTTGGAGAGGAGGACTGTTCACTTTGGGAGGGTAAGTTCAGTCTGGATGAAAGTTGCCTGAAGTAGAGATAAGATAATATTAGTGTAGCTATTTCATTTTACTTTTTGCTAATCAACAGGATGGAAAAATACATGGAGATGTTTTCCAAAGAAGCTTTGTTGAATATACATTCTGCCAGTATCAATGTGACAGAATGGCTAACGTGGAACAGTTCACCTGCCCAGCATGTACACCAAACATGCTTGCCCTCTGTGCAGATGGCAACAGGAAACAATATCGTTTCCGGCACTCAAAAGGGTTAGTTGATTTACTTTGTAGTACACTTTGTAAAATAAACTGAAAAAATAATGTCTGTGGTTGATGAACATCATCTTTTTTCTTATCCCATTAAGGTCAGAGGAGCCATATTTTGATGGCACCTTTATCTCCAGAGATGCAGATGTCCACCATTTTGTTGAGGACGTCAGAGGCAAAATTAAGAGTGTTAGTAATGTTTGCAACTTTGCTTTAAATACGTTATGTGGCCAAAAATGACAATTGAGACAGTTGAAAAGTATGATTTTTCCATCATTTAATAGTTTTTGTATCTGTCAAGACCATTTGGTGTCAGCTTATAAAACACCAACTAGTATTATGTACTAGTATGAAAGTAAACTTTTAGTGTCTCAAATCACAAAGATGCCAGTTGATGTGATGTAATGGTCCTGATGGATAAAATAACAAAATCACAGCTTTCAGTTTTAACCAGAAAATTTTTCCTTCCAGACTGCAGGGAGAGGAACCTGCGGAGCAAGTCAGTGGTCTGCTGCTCGGGAGACTGCAAGAAGAGCGAGCAAACTTGACAAAGAGGGCCTTGAGGTGGTTGTTTGCAGGCATGGAGTGCTGCTCAAGGCTCTCAACATGTACAGGGGAGAAATATTTGCCTATCCCCTGTTCCTGCAAAAGGAGCTTCAGGCAACCACAAAAGGGCAGTTCTACTGCACAGATATTGCCTGCAAATACTGGCCCTACCTGGAGAAGGTGGCAGCATCCAGGATGGACCTCAAACCTTTGCTGCAGATGAGGCCATTCCTGTCCGTCATGCATGCCAAGGCCCATTCAACCAAGTGTGAGGTACTACATATTCTTCATCACGCCATTTTAAATTGTAATTTGATTGTAATCAATTAATTGATTTGATTGGAATTTCATTACTTACTATAGTGTATATGAGGATAAGTTTCTCTGTGATCTGTTAGATCATCTGGAGTGGCAGAAACCAGGAGGGTGCAGGCACAACTGCAGGGGAGGAGGTGGAAATGGTCAACAGCTACCTTTCTCGTTGTGCCCTCACCACCAAGTATATGACAAAATCTGGTAAGTGTTTCTTATTTATATTCATATCATATCATATCATATCATATTATGAAACCTGTCTTTTATGCTTCCTTTTTTCATTCTAATACTTTATCCAGTATGAGATAAAAGAAGGTTGGCAACATTTTTAATATTCTCCTAATATTATAGTACATTAATAAAACTCGGTTTTGTCTTTAATTAGAGCTCAATTGTCAATGCAATGTTGAATTGAAATACCATGACAATTAATGGCACTTTCCTGCTTCATATAATATGTGCTGTTAAAAAGCCAGGAATGACATGCTGACGATCCATGCAATTGGATGGAACAGACGGAAGCAGGATGGCCTTCATCTTGCCTTGTCCAGCAGATACATCAAGGTATTGACCAGATACCATGAGACAGGATCAGGTTTTTGACCACATTTATAAAGAAC
This sequence comes from Lutjanus argentimaculatus, assembly GCA_034769285.1. Lineage (NCBI taxonomy): Eukaryota > Metazoa > Chordata > Actinopteri > Lutjaniformes > Lutjanidae > Lutjanus > Lutjanus argentimaculatus. Next base: position 14,925 of record JAWZSL010000356.1, on the reverse strand, counting down.
TAATGAACTTACTTTTTTCCCCATTTTTTTTTTACTGTAGACTTTCCAAAAGGCTCAGGCTGAGTCTCAGAGACTGGAGGATTTGAGCAGTGAAGTTGGGTGTCCTGAGAACATGGTGCAGCAGTGGGTACATGATGTCAAACAGTGGGCTACCGATGGTACAGTATTTTATGAACATTCTACTATTAATATTGTAGTCTGATAATCAAATGTATAACAGATTCTATGATCTGCAAGGCCCATCACCTCCTGTAGCCATTAGCTTTGTTGTAGCTTTTTGTGTGCCATATTCTCTTTTTTTATTCAGTCTTGATTACCTCCCCCTTTTTTTTTTTTTGGTTTGTTTGTTTTAGGAATTATTTCTTGCCAGCTATGAGAATTAAGACAGGGAATGTCATCCTCTTTTGTTTGATGCAAATTTGTTGAGCGTTTGGCCTTCAGATAAACTTAAACTTGGAACTCTTGATATTTACTACCTAAAAAACATCATTATGTTATTGTTTTTGTTGTTTTTTAAGATTCTGCTGGTTCCCGATGTGATGACCTTCAGCAATCAATCGAACAAATGTTTCTTGGTGTTCATCAAAAAAAAGCCAGCCTTTACACTCAGACTGGTATGTTGACACATCTAATGTTTTTCTTATTTGTACTTTATACTTACAATTTGCAGATTATTGGGATAGTTTTTAGTTATAAAATGTCCTTCAAATTTTACAGATACAGGCTTATTATGCCTTTTCAATGATTAGATTTACATGTTGATTTATTAATTGTTAATTCAGTTGTAAGTATTATTCTTAACAGCATTACACGCAACTTTCTGATATCTGCATACACAAACTTGTGCGTTATATTTTCTGTGGTTTGTAACTGTATAGACAGCAACAAAATTCGACACGTGCGACGGAGGAAATTGGGAGAAGAGAAGAAAAAACTCCTCGAGAAAATCAAGCTCTACAATGAGCAGGTGCCACATGAGGAGCGGATTGATGTGGAGAAGGTGGAGAGCAGACTCTCTGTGGTAGGACCAGACAGTGGCACAGATCTAATATGGCCATGGGAAGTGCACAGCAGTGGTATGGAACAATTTCTCTCTAAACCAATTGTTTGTGTGCCTGTGTGCATGATTAAACAAACTGATGATGTACTGTATATGCTAGTGTATACATACAGGTAGGACTGTCTGGGTCTATACTTTTTTAGGATCACAGTTGATAATAGAATGATATAATGACAATGTTTAATTTTATTGTCATGGTTTTATTGTGAAAAGTATTGCCAATGCAAAGACTACATATATTTTGGCTTCTGCAGGGACGCCTGATATTAAGAACTTGCAGCTCAAACTTGGGACTTGTATTGACAGGATGCTTTTTGTGTGACTTCAGATTCCAGCAATATCCTCACAAAGAAGAAGATTTTTGATGCATACATGTCAAAAGTGCGGCTTGAGGAGGAAAAGGTCATTGTGATGAGGGAGATGAGACAGCACTGCACCTACCTCAGAAGTCTGGCTGAGAGCATCAGGACAAAGATATCAGAAATGTCTTCTGTCAGGGCCAGTGGTAAGAAGCTAATCTTTATCTCCTTGCAGCTTGTTTGGGGATACTAAGTATTTATAACCAACCACCACTGCAGATCCTGGTTAAGAACACTACAAATGTTTACAAGTTTTTTCTCACATGTGTGACTCCTACACAAACAATTGTATTGATTTTGGTGACCCCATGACCTTTCCTCTTACACAGTGGTTTTTAACTCAACCCTGAATAAAGGATAGGTTCAGACTTTTTGAGGTATATTCCCTTTCAATGTCTAATGTCCAGTGTCATGCAGTGGAGGTCACATTTTCACCTCAGTCCATCTAGTTCCTCTGTACTGGAGGCACAGCTCAACTGCAACCCAGTCCACAGGGCCAAAATTTGTAATTTATTTCATTACAAAAACCCACCAGACTTTACAGCCAAATATAATCTGATGCTACAGAAGGTTCTCATTACCAAATGGAGTGGAAACCTTTATTCACTGTTCCTAAATTCCCTCTTTGTTAGGATAATTTGCTCAGGGGAAAGATATCTCCAGGTTAGCGTCGGTTGGTCGTGCTAGTTGATCTCCTAACAAAGAGGAAATTAAGCCACAGTGACTCTTCACCACTAAAAGGTGTTGAGAGCTAAAACTCCATTCCAACATACCTAGGCTGTCACTTTGAGATCCTCTGGTGTGGCATTATAAATTGCTTGTGGCAGAATCTAAATGATCTGTCGTTCCTATGTAAAGTGAGTTTATGACTAGCTGAATAGCACAAACTCATTGGAAATATTTGTATGTCTCTTTCATTTTTCCTTCCAGAAGGTTTTAGTGAAGAGGGGCATCATGGGCTACTGTGTCTTCTTCAGAAAAGGCTTGCAGATGTGGAGGAAAAATTCCAAGTCGTGTGCTCAAGTTACAGCCAGGCTTTGGGACCAAATGCTGTTTCTCTGCTGGAGGATGGACCTGAGGAGATACTCGAGGACCATAAAGACTTTGATGACGAGAGTTCAGATGACAGTGATTTTGAGGCAGTGTAAATCACTGCTTCTCAACTGCTGGATTGCATGTCAATTCTGTTTTTATGTTAGTCCAATACAGTACTTTTATTTTTTGACTGTCATTTCTAGCAGTGTGAAAACAACACTAGATTCACTGATGGCTGATGGAAAGGAAACTACTGTTAAGATGTTTATATGATTTTCCAAAACTCAGTTTACAGCAGGTCAGTTATTCGTTTTCCTCTCCAGTCCAATGTTTCAAAAGCAATTACTACTGGCAAACTGCAAATGACACAACTCTTTTGAGGTGGCAACTTCTCCAAGCTTGGTTCATCTGCTAGAGGCAGAGGATGAATCTTGCCAACTCATAAACTTTACTGTAGGGCATCTGTCATTCAAAAATGTACAGAGCCTATTCTCCCTGCGCTCCTTCATGTTGTGCTTGTAGACCTTTGTGTGCTCTTTAGGGCTGTCCCCCAATGTTTTTTTTTTACGATTGAATCAAACATGTTCAGCCTGAATATGTAACGATTCTCTCTTTTTTTGTAGTTCAGTTCATCATACTAAACTCCTCTATCAAGCTACATGAGTATGTTTTGCCATTAAGTCTCGCATTGTAATACCTTTTTGTAATCACCTGTAATGTGAAAACATAAACTTTACCCACAGTCAGAGAAAGTAAGTGTGTGTCCTCCTTTAGTTCAATTGTAACAAATTCCAGTTTGCAACAGAGCCTCTCCTTGGGCTTTTGCAGGGGGTTACCTGCCCTGCATCCTCTGTGCTCCTTCATGCCATGAAAAATAAGGATTCAAAACTAGAGTTGATGATTTGTGGATGTGTTCAGTGAGTTTTACTTTGTTTCAGTCTAGTTGGAATGAAGCTGGTGATAATGGCTAAAAATACAGCTTTGCAAAGAGAGTCTGGTTAGTTAAGTGCAGTAAAATAGTTGTTCCTGAAAAAAGTATCTTACTCGATTAGGTATATTTCTGCCACAATCCTTTCCATCACGTTGTTAGACATATATACAAACAATCTGGGTCTGACTGTCAGTGACAAAGACAAGGACAAGCAAACAAACAAACAAAAACAAAAGAGTTAAAACAGTTTAACCAACTATTTATTTCACCCTCTCTCATCAGTTAACCACCAACATTATTATATATTTATAATTCCTCATTGAAATGTTTTCCTTGTGCATTTCTTTAAAGTTCTGTCATACTCATCATTCATCATACTCCAGTAGAATGTCATTCATTGTGACAGCATTACTAATTTTTGGAATGAACCATTTATATACATGTCACTACATGAAATACTTTCCAAAACATGACATGTGATCAATATCCATAGTTGAGTCTTGAGTGTTTATTGTTGTCATTACTGCTGTTTCTTGTACCAACAAAAGGAACTCATTTGCCATGCCATCAAGTAACTACAAAACTGTCACAGGGCATGTAAACTAGTTGATGCTGAGGTGTTTTGTTTTTGTAGTTTTCTTCAAAATAAAATAAGTATGTGAAATTGCTGATTGTTGATCATTTTCACCTTAATAACAGTGTAATCCATTTATGTTCCGAGTGTTTAGGTTAAAGACACAAGAACACAAATTCATTATTTCATCATTTTTAATGGTTGCCACAAATAATTAATGAAAAAACAATTATTATTATTATTATTATTATTATTATTATTATTATTATTATTTAGTCGTAGTAGTAGTAGTAGTAGTAGTAGTATCGTTATTATCATTATTATTACATAAGTCAAGATACGCGGCTGGAGTTATTCATGTCTAGAAGGGGACTTGATTTGTGAAACTCTCGCGAGATTTGCACGCGTTGTTCCTTCATTAAGCACCAAGAACTATATAATTATGTTTTATAATGTGCCGACGCTGTAATTGGAATCTGAATAGATTAAGGGACAAAAAACGAGTATGCAGGAAGAAAGAAAGATCATAGTTTGTGCTAAAATGATAACTCGCGAGGTGTTTCGCGGATCTGTCGAACCATTACTTCCGTGTCTGCGTACAAACTACGCGCCAACGGCAAAACGGTTACCTTAGCAACGAGCACAACCCTCCCAAAAAAATCCGTTTTGGGTAATAATTACTATCATAATACAATGTTTATTGCTCTGAATTCATACAACAAGTAGTATGCTTTTGCATTAGCATGTCTGTTTGGAGGTTAGTAGGGACTTTAGTACTTTTTAAAACCCTAATTGCTCACAACCCTAGTTTGCAAACCGGAAGAACTACATATTTAACAGACTTTCCTGTCACTTTGTAATGCGAAGCAATAGGGAATTGTAGTTTTGTTTTGCAAATGACTGTTACTCATAAGTGGCGGCCTGCAATATAAAATTGACAGTGTACCAGGGGCATTGGGCAGACGGGGAACACTGCTGTTTGGGAAGATTAAAAAAATTAAATGATAATTTGGTGAAATTCAGTTTTTACCATATTTTGGATGCCCCCTATTGGTGATCACACCAAACTGTAGCTCACATGATAGAAGAATTCAAGACCTTTGTATAACAGTTGGTCCCATGATTATAGTCCATTCTGCTGATGAATTGTAACACTTATAAAATGCACCAAAGTCAAAGTTCAGAGGTCAATATCTCAAAGCAGGAGCTACACAGAGCCCTCAGACTGTCATGATATTACTGTCCTGATCACAACCTTTCCGATGATGTATTTGGTTTGATCCTATGACAAAGTTTTAATTTTCACCCCTTCACCCCATCCCTTCTGTCAGGCATGCATTTCAGGGAGATGTAGAAGGTGAAATGAAGAAAACTTGATTAACATTTGATTTTGTGGACATAATGATCAAATTCCTAAATGATCACTTTGTTTTGACCTATCTGAAATCAAAGCAGCCATTGTGTACCATTTTGAGTTTGTTTTTGCAAATAATTAAACATTTCTGACAAACCCTAACCCTAACACCAAGAAAATCCTTATCGGTTGCACTGTATGTAAAGAAAAAAGTTTCAGACTGATCAGAAATTAAAATTATGATCCTTTGTGACAATAAAGTTGCATTTTCAAAGAACTGAAGTGCTCAAAGAAGTAAATTGCCTGGCCCACAGCTTCAATACTGCAAAACTTCTGTGTCCATCCTACCATACTATTACTTTTACAGATTCATAATTAAGACTGTTTATGCTTTGATCATATTGCTATGTGGTATAAACATTTATTAATAATCACCAATTACTCCACATCATCCCATCATGTACAATAAAGAGGCCATTATATTACACTTGCAACAGCATTATCTCCAAGAGTAATACACCTTTATGTACAAGCCTGATATAATTCTTGTCACAACTCATCTCCTTGGTAATACATGTTTGGTAAGTTACTCAATAATATCAATCAAAGTTACTTATCACTTTCAACAATTTCTAATACTATAACTGTAGTAATTACTCTCTCTAAAAAGTAGACTACTACTGACATTCTATATGCCAGAGCAGCTCTTATAAAAAGTAGAACACGAACCAAATCATTAGGACTGATCTATGATTGGATTCACATATTAAATTATAATAAATAACATTTAAAAATGTGATCGCTGACTAACAAACAGTAAGCAGACTGGTTGGGACAAACATTCACCACACTTGGCCAACATGTCAGTTCACAATGTCTTTCATAAGTCCTGTGCTGAAGAGTGAGGTCTAATGAGTTTTACTATGTGAAAAAATCTAAATCTAAATGCAGTGTACATTGTTACTGAAAATATATAAATGATTGGAGTAATCTGAATAAAAGCAATCTAACTATTCCCAACTTAACTGGTAATAACACAGCCATGTGGAGATGAAGGTAAAAGTAAGTAACAGGCACATCTTGTCACCCTACTTAATATGTTGCATTTTGTTGTACTGTTCTTGAAAAATGTGTGGCATACTGATACAATGTATCTACAAGACTTAATGAAAAAGACTTTATGACTGACACAGTCTTTGAAGATAAAAAAAATCTTCCCAAAATCCATAAGTGTCTGGTAGGGTAAAGTTTACATGATTTTAAACTGACTTGATTACTAGAACACCTTATCTATTGTAGTCTTAATTTTAATAAAAACATTAAATTAATTCTGCCACATCTTTATGAAAATATAGCTTTGTATAAAGTTGTCCAACAGGTAAGAGTCACTTTGAAATTTAGATGCTATGTGCCAAGGCCTTTCCATTATTTGACATAAATGGAATTTTTAGGCAAAATGTGTGATTAATATGTAATTCATGAGAGTCATTGAGAGAATAATACCAAGTACCTATCACAGGAGAGCCAGTATGGTTTCTATATAGAGAGACAAGGAAGTGACGCAACTCTTTAAAAAGCTGACATGTTTTTGTATTAATGCACTGAACCAAATTTTCTTGGGTGTAGATATAATGAAGCAGACTAATAAATACAATAAATATAGTATGATATTAAAGAAGAAAGTACTTCATTTGATATTTTTTTTATTGACAATAGTAGGTCAATTAACATTCATATATCTTCAAATTACAAAAAATTGTGTGCAACAAAACACAACTGTATAAACAAACAGTACAAGTTTTTAATATTAAGAAAATGTTTATAACATTAAGAAGGAATAACAAATAAAAAAATTACAAATCTGAAATATAGTAGTGCTTCTGCACTTTCAGCACTGGAAACCAATGAAACCAGAAGCACTAACAGGTGTCCTCATCCAGCACCCACTCCAATGGCCACTTCTTTCCACTGTAACACAAATAGGAAAAAAATTCAGATGTTTTGATTATGCAACTAAATGTAGACACATAAAGAATCACATAAAGTTTCCTGTAGCTGCTGCTTCCATTAGCTGCATTGTGGTGAATTTGAATTACAAACAGTAAACTAACATTAAGTAGACTAACTTAATTACCATTTGAGATCATTAATAAACTGCATTATGTCTTTTAAAGTCATAAATGATAAAAGAGAGAGGGAATATTTCCACAATTTTCTCACAGACCATATATCTGCTGAATGAAGATCACATGCTGACACACTACATATGTGAATTATGCCATCCATCCAATTATAAACTGAGTAAAGCAGTAATACTTTTTCAGTATTTATTTAAATTGTGATTTTTTCTGATTTCCCTACAATGGTGTCAATACATATAAATATATTAATAATATTTTTTTTAAAACAATTTGTATTACTACTGAGAAACTTTACTAGATAAAGAAAATGAGCTCTGACTGAATTATATGGGGCATATGAGCCATGTGCAAGCTAACAATGGAAAGCACTATAAATATCCTTTATGTACTCAAAGTGTTTGTCTTTTAAGTATATTAGCATTTGTAAATAAGAATTGTTTCTTAATGACTTGCTTGGTATAATAAAGGTAAAATAACTTAAATAAAAAAAAAAAATAAAAAAAAGCTTTGATGCTCCAGGTAATTCCTCATCTGCTTTTCTCTCCTCCCTCAACAACAGGTCAACAAAATGAAAGTAGTCACTGATTTCAGAATAGAACATAGCTATCCATTATCATCCATTCTGCCATTTAAAAAACCTGGAGCTTCTCATGCTTGTTGCCCTGGTCTGCCCTGGAAAGATTTCAAGGAGCAGACGCCAGCAAAGAACAAATATTCTGTTTGTTTTTTAAGTTTAAATGCTCAGACTTTAGTCTATTATAAGATGTTGTAATCATTCATGTAACCGTGATAGTAGATAGTCATAGTATTGTACTCATAAAAGAAGTCTGTTTGCTACAATGATGAACTCATGGCTTTTGTAGACTAAATGAGGAACAGGTGATTTATCAGAGCCGTTCCAGGTTTTGCAATGAGAAACATTTTATCTTTTTTACCAAGTTAGATAAAAGGCTGGATAATCATCGAGTGAACTTGTGTGGCTTAATATTTTGCCGTTTTTCAACATTTCCCTAAGGAGACCTATGGCTTTCACTGCAGGCTAATGCAGGCTATTACAGCAGTAGGTTTTTAGTTTGGGCATAATATATTACTCAGTACTGGCCATAACTCAGTTATTGGTGTGCATGTAAATACTGCCAGTGTCAGTGGTAAATATGACACAGACAAGGGACAAATTAAGGTACAAAACAACATAAAGGGCTGTAGGAAGGTGTTGGGCCACAAAGAGCCAACAGACACGGCTTCAGTAAACCTTGTTAAAAATTCTAAAGCTAAAAGTCTCTGGAACTCTACTAGAGGCATCACGCTCCATTCTTCAAAAAAAAAATCCTGTACTTTGACAGGGATAGTTACTTATAGTAGGGCTACAGTGAATAAAGCCCTATTTGCAAAGAGATGACTCTGGACAAGTGGGCAAGTACAAGTATGGCGTACACCAAGAGAATGCATCACCTTTATCCTTTACAAGCCCAGGAGCTCATGTGGGAACTTGCAGTGGGGGGTAATTTTAAGCAAATATATGGTTATTTTTTGAAAATCTTTTGGTGAGTCTTCAGTTATTTTCCAGTCACTTTTTAATAATTGCTTGTCCCAAGTTCTGTTATATTTTAGATTATTGTGAAAGGCTGTGTTTAAAAAATGTCACAAACATTTAAAAACAAGATTGTTGCTATTAAGTATTAATATCCTGGTTTTTAAAGACTTATCCTGGTCATGAAACATGACAGGATAAGTCTGATATGTTTGTCAACACTTCTGATGTGAGAGGTTTAGTCCAGGATGACTATGCTCCAATACAAAGAACAGGAGGGCTCACTGAATGGTCTCATGAAGTTGAAATTGATGTAAGTCATGATGCTATAGCCTTTGCACTCACAAAATCTTAACTCAGTTGAAAACCTATAAGAGTCTCCATCACCATCTTCAAAATAACAAATGAGGGAATATCTTTTGGAAGAGACTTGTAGAACCAATGACAAGGCACACTGAAGCTGTTCTAGTGGCTCATGTTGAATCTTACTTTAACACTTTATGTTGTGTATATTAAACACATAGTCATGAGCAAGTATTGAGCACCTATTAAACAGCATTATAGACAAACTTAACCATAGAAATGTACCTTAAATATGGCAACAGCTTGTACTTGTCGCACTAATTATCTATGTACAACACTTGAGAAGTTATACATACCAGAGTTTGCACGGTTCCCACTCCACAAGCTTCATTTTTTGGCCCTTAAACATAGAGAGACTTTTCTTAGTTTCAAATCTTTGCCACACCACTGTCTTACATACTTTTTCAAGAGAATTACACCAAATAACAAAAAATATCAGCCCTTTTTGACTGTAACATTCTCTAACATGAGACCTTCCAGAGAACGTGAAATTCAAAGACTTTTCCAATGTATGAAAAAACAACCATGAAGGGCTGGAAGTATCACATTAAGAATCTTAGACTTAAATTTGTTTAGTTTTGCTACCACAGTTTAAAAACAACTTAAAATCAGATTCCAGGAATTCCTGGAATTGTGTCATTGCCAAATTTGTGTCGTAACAGTTGAGTTCTTACAGTCCAAAAGGGCTTTTATATGTCCTGTTACCAAAAGGGAACACTTGAACTATTGAAACTATTTTCACTGACACAAGTTTATAATTTTGAATGTCTTATGGTTACAGAAGGGGCTGAATTACTGTGACAGGGACTGTGTTTGAGTGGGATTATAATTAACCTTCATAACTTTGCATTTGGAAACCCGCTTCACAGGGTAAAAGTCTTGGCTCCCTGCCACTGTATGTGGGCATTCTGAAAGGAAAACATTAAATTCATAAAGCTTAATACTACATTAAACAAGCCTTTACAGAATGATAAGAGGTTATTGAGATCACATGGTTTATACTCTCCGTTTTCTTTTTGTAAGTATTCTGGTACAAAATGTCTTAGCAATGCCGCTAAATTACTGTACTCAAAACATATAGAATAAATATATCAGCAATCAGACAGAAGCTGAATCCATGAATTTAATAAATCAGTATTGCAGTGTCCTGGAGGTGTGGGTCACTTTCTCACAACCCAGAGTAAAGTTCATTTGACTGTGAAAAACAAAAAGAGCACTTGTACATTGTACAATCTGCTCCAAAATTACTCATTAGTAGCACTGTCTGTGGACTGGACACACTTACTGTATGAATTAGGGGAAATGTGTAAAACAGCCAAACACACAGAATAAGTGCATTGGGGAAAATATTGGTTATTGTGCTCAAGACCACCTAAACTGAGAGCAAGTCATGACCAAGACTAGATCAGTGCGAGTCCCATTCTACATAATAAAATGTGGAGCATTCAAACCATAAGCACTTAAGGTTAGAGCTGCAACTATTAATTGATTGGTAATCAAATATGAAATTAATCTAGTCTTTTTTAATAAATAAAAAACATACAAATTCTGAATTTAGCTTCTTAAATGTGAATATTTTCTGGTTTCTTTACTCCTCTCTAACAGTGAACTGAATGTCTTTGAGTTGTGAACAAAACAGTACATTTGAGGACGTCATCTTGTACTTTGGAAAACACTGATCAACATTTTTCAACATTTTATGAGATTTCATGGATCAACAAATGATTGATTAATTAAGGAAATAATTGACAGATTAATCAATAATGAAAATAATTGTTAGTTGCAACCCTACTTTATTTATCATATATAAGTGTGTTTAGAAATTGTTTGAAATGACAAACGGCTCAATATATTGGCTGCATTTGAAACAGTAAGTTTTACATCAAATCATAGTAAATTTCAAACCTGTTATTAAACAGACAAATTTGAATATATTGCCCAAACCTAATAGGCCACAATGGCTTACAAATGCATATACAGCCATCATGAAGACTTAGAAAAATTAATGTCAAATCAAATGTATGGATTTACAAACAGTAAAACATACCTTTCCTTTTCCGTGTTCTGTGTGCTTGGGATCCTGTCAGGGCTGCATGTGGTCCTGCTGAGGCTGCTAAGATTTCAGTTTGGGCTGCTGGTGGCGTGGTCAGTGGTGGTGCGGTCAGTAGTGGCCCGGTCAGTGGTGGCGTGGTCAGTGGTGGCGTGGTCAGTGGTGGTCTAGTCACTGGTGGCATGGTCACTGGTGGCGTGGTCACTGGTGGTCTGGTCACTGGTGGCATGGTCACTGGTGGTTTGGTCACTGGTGGCCTGGTCACTGGTGGCATGGTCACTGGTGGCATGGTCACTGGTGGTCTGGTCACTGGTGGCGTGGTCAGTGGTGGCCTGGTCACTGGTGGCATGGTCACTGGTGGCGTGGTCACTGGTGGTCTGGTCACTGGTGGCGTGGTCAGTGGTGGCGTGGTCACTGGTGGCGTGGTCACTGGTGGCGTGGTCACTGGTGGCCTGGTCACTGGTGGCATGGTCACTGGTGGCCTGGTCACTGGTGGCCTGGTCACTGGTGGCGTGGTCAGTGGTGGCATGGTCACTGGTGGCGTGGTCACTGGTGGCATGGTCACTGGTGGCATGGTCAGTGGTGGAGTGGGCACTGCTGGCGTACTCAGTGGTAGTGTGGTCAGTGGTGGCGTGGTTACTGGGGCCACTGAAGCTGCTGGGGGATCAAAGGCCACTGGCACTGGAGGGTCTGGTGAGGCCATTGGTGGTCCAGCTGGGGGATCAACTGGGGTTGATGAGGGTTCACCCAGTATGTGGGCATTCTGAAAGGAAAACATATTCAATTCATAAAGCTTAATACTACGTTAAACAAGCCTTTACAGAATGATAAGAGGTTATTGAGATCACATGGTTTATACTTAGTCTCAGTTTTCCTTTTGTAGTTATTCTGGTACAAAATCTGTTAGCAATGCTGGTAAATTACTGTACTCAAAACATATAGGATAAATATATGGTGTGATCACAGGGGCCACTGCGGCTGCTGGGGGATCAAGGGCCACTGGTACCTGAGGGTCTGGTGAGGCCATTGGTGGTCCAGTTGGGGGATCAACTGGGGTTGATGAGGGTTCACCCAGTTGTCCTGTGGTGCCTTGTGGTAACCAGCCTCCATTGGAAAAGAAGTGAATTATATATTATTATAGGACTGTGTCATCTGTATTCACAGACAGACAATGGACCAATATATTCTGCTTTAGAATGTAACAGCTGTGAATCAATTTTGAAAATAATTTTATGTTACTTTGATTCTCTTCACTTCTTCCAACTGAAGCTCGCTCACCTAAATTACAATTCATGTCTCTTTCAATTTCACTTGTTCGTTGAGCCAGGGAGGAGGGGCAAAGTGTGACTGGTGTGTTTGCAAACAATGTTGCTGATTTTGACTTTAAAGTTTACTCAAAAAGAGCTTTTAGTCCAAAAACAAGTGCTTTATAAGCAACCACAATTATTATGAAATATTTTTTTCTTTTATGTAAAAAGCATTAATTTCTTGATATCTGTAGATACCAGTATGAAGCTCCCTCATCATATTGAACCCTGCCCTTCTCACTGTATTCCAACTAAAGCTAATTCATGTAATTAAATGTTTCAACTACGTCAATTCCAGCAAGTGTGGACTCCACAAAAATAATCCTTTATATAACCAGCTAACCCATTAAAAATAATCTGTATGGTTGTATAGTCTGACTGTTTTTGTTGGAATTTTCTATTGAAAATTACATGTCCACACATAAATATTAACAGTAGTGTGTTCTATTTATTACACTAGTACATTGGAAATTTGTGCAACTCGTTAATAGAAACAGATGTGTCTACTGGCTGGAGTTGATTGATTGATCTACCAAACTACTTTTACGAAGTAGAAGTTATTTAACAGGAGACTGTTCCCAAGATGGTGTCACTGTATCATTAAATTACAGCATGGCTAATTTCCTTGTCTCACTATACAATTTTAATGTGCTGTACTGGCATCAAAGTTCATTAAACTATGTTGCTAATGCAGTAGTAGTATTCTGTGACATACATCCATATAATTCATTGTGTGCCAATACACTCCAAGCTGTGATGTCAGGGTTTTTTTAGAGTTGTTTTCTACAACGTTAATGTCATAAACACAGTTTACAAAAAAGGCTGTTCAACATGAAGACTGGAATCTTTCAGATGTAGGAATGTAGGGTTTGGAAGTATAGCTATATTAACTGGTACTGAATAAATTAACTCCTTTTTTAAAAATTACAATCTATAACACCCACAAGATTGCTCTGCTGCGTCACATTGCCTCTGGTATAATGATGTATTTATTCAAACCATTTTCAAACAGGTTTTACTTTTTTTTTCCAGAATTAAAAAAAGCAGTTTTTACTTGTTTGAGGGCGGCATAGTTGTGCAAGAGGAAAAAATAGACAAGCCATGTAAAAAAATAGAGACGAGCCGTGCGATAGCTGCACACGTCTGCCATGTTCAGTGGAGCAGCTATAGCTAATTATAATGGACGCTCTCTGCTGGAAACATGTTGTGGCTGAGGTGTTGTGCCACATTTGTGGCCCATGCAGCTCCTGCATTGCCCTGTGTACAATGATGCAGTTAAATACAAGAGTACTAAGATCTGACTGACAAAAAGTTGACTTGGGCTCTTCCTGACAAATAACTTGAATCACTGTTCTTTCACAGCAGCTCCAGTCTTACTTTTATAATATTAACAATAAATATTTCATACCTTTAAGTATTCAATTACTCTCCTTATTTTTTCTTTGCATGTGATGATTTAAAGTAGCCTGGGAGTTAATTTTTCAAGCAGAATTAAATTTATTGTTGCACTAGGGAAACAAATCATACATAACTTTTAGGATTTGTTTTGATAAACGTTAAACATGGTTCACAATAATCTATTTTGTTTTCTCATAATCCAATATACAGATAACACATTTTGCAACTGTATTTCATATAATTCAGCCACTAACAAACTAATGGGTCCAAGCACTGATTTAGGGTGTTGCCTTCAGTTCAATTCAAATGCACTGAGTGAGAGAAAAAGGTAGCCTATCTGCATGTGTTTGTAAAAAAAAAATCCACTTCCTAAATCCATATCAGAGTTCAAGCTTGGTCCCTCTTTTAATAAATAAGACATTCTTACCTTGAATAACAATGTCATAAAGGCTCTTCATCCTCTCCAGACATGTAGTTGCGGTTTCAGAGAGCTGGCAACGGGGTGCCAAAACCTCTGACACCCAAGAATCCGGTTTCCTCCCAGGCTTGGAGATGAACAAAACAGCCCTTACTCCAAGGGCCTGCAATTTTTCAAGCTACAAAGGGCACACACACACACACACCAAAAATAAAAGATATTAATATAAAAAGCAACATTTGGAAACTACACAGAATTAAAACAAGAAAATGGATAACATACCAAGATGTAACCTTCGTCGCAAATGTGGGAAGCGGTCCTATTTTTCACATGGGTATTGACCCAGCCTCCCGCTTCTTATCAAATTTTTCTATTTTTTTTTTAAGCCTCATCTTATGCGGCTG
>JAWZSL010000355.1:0-18436 GCA_034769285.1 Lutjanus argentimaculatus | reverse complement strand
CCTGAATAGATCCGCATCCTCTGACATAGGCCACGCCCACTACCACAGCATATTTCTCTTTGTAAGTCACTACACGTCAAAAACCTACTTTTTCGAACTCCTCCTAGGGTTTACACTCCATCTGCACGAAACTTAGCACACCCAGTCTCCAGACTTGCCTGATCAAAAGTTATCAAAAGAATTTTGCTATTCCAAAAAACGTGTGGTACTTATAAATAAGCAATTATTTCTGCTAGCTAAAAATCACATACTGTTGCATATTTTTGTCAAAATAAAAGCTATCGCCATGAAACTCAAGTCACTTGTTTCCGAGGTCAACCAGAGACTCTGTGCCAAATTTGGTGCAAATTGGTCAACAGGGGGCGCTATAAACTGAGAAAAATCAAGTGACACAAAAGTTGCTCAGATTCGCACGAAATTCGGCGAGCGCCATGTGGAGTCGCTCCCGAGGCCGCCTGTAAAGTTTAGTGATGTTTGGTCAAAGTGGGCGTGACTTCTTACAACAAACATATTGAGCCTTTCACAATGCTCTTCCCATTACAATAACAGTAATGGAGAGAGAGGGCAGCCTTGTTCGACCCAGCGTTCGATAGCAGATCTTGGCGGTGTGCCTTCTGGTGACGAAACGGAGCCGTTTGCGTTGCATGGCCTCCGCGATGCGCGGGGGCCGAGTCGCGCGGGAGGCTTGGCCCCCGTTCATAACTGCTTGCAGTTCTAGTTATTTCTTTTATTCTTCCGTTGATAAAAGTGGTGCTGCAGGCTAAACCGTACAAGGGAGGGCGGTGCAATTTGGAGGATTGGTCCAGACCCCTGCACGTACCTCAGGCGCAAAAATTGACATATGTCTGCCAGCAGGTGGCGCTATAACCAAGGGAAACACGTTTTGGCCTATAACTCCCAAATCCTTTGCCGCACATTCAAAAGCCTCATATCCACAGATTCCCTGAATTGCCCTGAATCACCTGGGCTAGGCCACGCCCATTTCCGCCTAGAATTTTTTTTTCAGGAAATCGCTAAAACTCAAAAACCTACTTTTTCGAACTCCTCCTTGGGGTTTGGTCCGATCACTGTGAAATTTGGTATGTCCATTCGTCAGCTGGACCT
This sequence comes from Lutjanus argentimaculatus, assembly GCA_034769285.1. Classification (NCBI taxonomy): domain Eukaryota; kingdom Metazoa; phylum Chordata; class Actinopteri; order Lutjaniformes; family Lutjanidae; genus Lutjanus; species Lutjanus argentimaculatus. Next base: position 17,332 of record JAWZSL010000355.1, on the reverse strand, counting down.
GATCTAAAGTTATCAAAACAGTTTTGGTTGGTCAAAATATGCGCAAATTATTAACGAATAAAATTTTATAGCTAGCTAGAAAAATGCGAACAGTTGCATATCTTGGTCAAAATAAATGCTAACGACACCAAATCCGAGATCCTTGGTTGTCATGTGACTGTGGGGGTGTGAGCCAAGTTTGGTTGACTTTGCCCACTAGGGGGTGCTGCAAATATGCCAAGGTTATATCTCTTAAACGGCAACACCGATTTTTACCAAATTTGGTCGGCATGATGCTGGGTCACTCCTGAGGCCATATCTTGATGATAATCACGACTGGTCAAAGTGGGCGTGGCTTATTACGACATAAACAACAAACATTTATTTTAGCTGAAGTATTATGCTGAGGGCTGTGAAATTTACAGGGTATATATAGAATAGGACACACACCACCCACACCAAAAATTATGCGTCTACTCCACTAGGTGGCGCTGTAACGGACACAATCACGTTTTGGCCTGTAACTTCCACATTTTTGATCACAAGTTCATAAACTTTATATCCACGTGTTCCCTACATAGACCCTCATCTTCTGACATAGGCCACGCCCACTTCCACAACATATTTCTCTTTCTAATTCGCTACACGTTTAAAAACCTACTTTTTCAAACTCCTCCTAGGGTTTACGCTCCATCTGCACGAAACTTTGCACATACAGTCTCCAGATCGGCCTGATCAAAAGTTATCAAAAGAATTTTGCTACTCCAAAAAATGCGGTACTTACAAATAATCAATTTTTTCTGCTAGCTAAAACACACATATTGCTGCATATTTTTGTCAAAGTAAAAGCTATCGACATGAAACTCAAATCACTTGTTTCAGACGTCAGCAAGAGGCTCTGTACCAAATTTGGTGCAAATTTGTCAAAAGGGGGCGCTATAAACTGAGAAAAATCAAGCGACACAAAAGTTGCTCAGATTCGCACGAAATTTTGTGAGCGTGATGTGGACTCACTCCCGAGGCCAGCCGTAAAGTTTAGTACTGTTTGGTCAAAGTAGGCGTGACTTGTTACGACAAACATATTCAGCAATAATAGAGAGCTTCCAGTGCTCTTCCCATTACAATAAGAAGAGTGGAGAGAGAGGGCAGTCTTGTTTGACCTCATGTGCGATAGCAAATCTTGGCGACGTACTTTCCTGTACTGAAATAAAGCCATTCGCGTTGCGTGGGCTACGCGACGCCCGGGGGCCGAGTCGCGCGGGAGGCTTGGCCCCCTTTCATAACTGCTTGCAGTTCTAGTTATTTTTATTTTTCCCCCGGTAAAAGTATTACTGCAGCCTAAACCGTGCATGGGAGGGTGGTGCAATTTGGAGGATTGGTCCAAACCCCTGCAGGGACCTCAGGCACAAAAAATGACATATGTCTGCCAGCAGGGGGCGCTATAAACAAGGACAACGCCTTTTGGCCTATAACTCCCACACCGTATGTCGCACATTCAAAAGTGTCATATCCACAGATTCCCTCAATAGCCCTGAATCACCTGGGCTAGGCCACGCCCATTTCCGCCTAGAATTTTTTTTCAAGAAATCGCAAAAAACTCCAAAACCTACTTTTTCGAACTCCTCCTTGGGGTTTGGTCCCATTCGTGTGAAATTTGGCACGTATGTTCGTCAGCTGGACCTGATCTAAAGTTATCAAAAGAATTTTGTTCCGTCAAAATATGCACTAATTATTAACAAATAAAATTTTCTAGCTAGCTATAAAAATGCGAACAGTTGCATATCTCGGTCAAAATAAATGCTAACGACACAAAATCTGAGATCCCTGGTTGGCATGTGACTGTGGGGTGATGGGCCAAATTTGGCTCATTTTGGCCACTAGGGGGCGCTGCAAATATGGGAACGTTATGTCTCCTAAATGGCAACACCGATTTTTACCAAATTTGGTGGGCATGACGCTGCGTCACTCCTGAGGCCAGATGCTGAAGGTAATCCCGACTGGTCAAAGTGGGCGTGGCTTATTACGAGATAAACAACAAACCTTTATTTCAGCTCAAGTATTATGCTGAGGGCTGTGAAATTTACAAGACTTATATAGAACAGGACACAGACTGCCCACACCAAAAATTGTGCGTCTACTCCACTAGGTGGTGCTGTAATGAACGCAAAAAGCGTTTTGGCCTGTAACTTCCACATTTTTAATCACATCTTCATAAACTTTATATCTACGTGTTCCCTGAATAGATCCGCATCTTCTGACATAGGCCACGCCCACTCCCACAGCATATTTCTCTTTGTAATTCGCTACACGTCAAAAACCTACTTTTTCGAACTCCTCCTAGGGTTTTAGCTCCATGTGCACGAAACTTTGCACACACAATCTCCAGACTTGCCTGATCAAAAGTTATCAAAAGATTTTTGCTACTCCAAAAAAACGCGGGTACAAATAAACATTTTTTGCCGCTAGCTAAAAAACACATACTGTTGCATATCTTTGTCAAAGTAAAAGCTATCAACATCAAACTCAAGCCACACTTTTCAGAGGTCAACCAGAGGCTCTGTGCCAAATTTGGCGCAAATTGGCCGATAGGGGGCGCTATAAACACAGAAAAATCAAGCGACATGAAAAGTTGCTCAGATTCGCACGAAATTCGGCGAGCACCATGTGGAGTTGCTTCCGAGGTCGGCCGTAAAATTTAGTGATGTTTGGTCAAAGCGGGTGTGACTTCTTACAACAAACCATATTCAGCCTTTGACACTGCTCTTCCCATTGCAATAACAGCAATGGAGAGAGAGGGCAGCCTTGTTCGACCCAGCGTTCGATAGAAGATCTTGGCGGTGTGCCTTCTGGTGACGAAACGGAGCCGTTTGCGTTGCATGGCCTCCGCGATGCGCGGGGGCCGAGTCCGCGCGGGAGGCTTGGCCCCCGTTCATAACTGCTTGCAGTTCTAGTTTTAATTGTTATGATAATTTGTGAGTAATTTAGTAAAAAGAGGGGTCCGAATTAGGCACAGGGGTGGTGGTTAGGTTTGGAAATTAACCCATTTCTTTCCAGAGACGGACTGTGCACTCTCCTCCCACCCGGTGGACATTCTCTCCCTCCCGTGATCCCAGCAGGGTTTGCAGGCCGGCTGGCGTTTCCTGCCATGCCTGACCAATGTCCATTCTCCATTCTCAAATGAACCCATCACAGATGGGTGTTATTTTTGTATTGTTTTTTCCTATTATTTTTTGTTATTAGGGGGCCAAGCCCGCGGGGCCTGGGGACCGTGTATGCAAGCATACGCGTTTCCCAGGACCAGCGGTGCTGGGAACCCTATTGTTTTTGTTCAGATTTTTATTATTTTTCTCTATTTCTATTTTTCCGTTGGTAAAAGTGCTGCTGCAGCCTAAACCGTGCATGGGAGGGCGGTGCAATTTGGAGGATTGGTCCAGACCCTGCAGGGACCTCAGACGCAAAAATTGACATAGGTCCACCACCAGGGGGCGCTATAACCAAGGGAAACACCTTTTGGCCTATAACTCCCACACCTTATGTCACACATTCAAAAGCCACATATCCACAGATTCCCTGATTTGCCCTGAATCTCCTGGGCTAAGCCACGCCCATTTCCGCCTAGAATTTTTTTTCAGGAAATTGCAAAAACTCAAAAACCTACTTTTTCAAACTCCTCCTTGGGGTTTGGTCCGATCAGTGTGAAATTTGACACATATGTTTCATCAGCTGGACCTGATCTAAAGTTATCAAAAGAATTTTATTCTGTCAAAATATGCGCAAATTATTAACGAATAAAATTTTCTAGCTAGCTATAAAAACAAGAACAGTTGCATAACTCGGTCAAAGTAAATGCTAACGACACCAACTCTGAGATCCTTGGTTGGCATGTGACTGTGGGGGGATGAGCCAAATTTGCCTAATGTTGGCCACTAGGGGGCGCTGCAAATATGGGAACGTTATATCTCTTAAACGCCAACACCGATTTTTACCAAATTTGGTGGGAATGATGCTGGGTCACTCCTGAGGCCATATCTTGAAGGTCATCACGACTGGTCAAAGTGGGCGTGGCTTATTATGAGATAAACAACAAACATTTATTTCAGCTCAAGTATTAAGCTGAGGGCTGTGAAATTTACAGGGTATATATAGAATAGCACACAGAAAGCCCATACCAAAAATTGTGCATCTACTCCACTAGGTGGCGCTGTAACGGAGGCAAACGCATTTTGGCCTGTAACTTCCACAATTTAAATCACATATTCATAAGCTTTATATCCACGTGTTCCCTAAATAGATCCGCATCTTGTGACATAGGCCACGCCCACTCCCACAGCAAATTTCTCTTTGTAAGTTGCTACACGTCAAAAACCTACTTTTTTGAACTCCTCCTAGGGTTTACGCTCCAGCTGCACGAAACTTTGCACATACAATCTCCAGATGGGCCTGATCAAAAGTTATCAAAAGAATTTTGCTACTCCAAAACATGCGCTACTTATAAATACGCAATTTTTTATGCTAGCTAAAAAACACATACTGTTGCATATTTTTGTCAAAGTAAAAGCTATCGACGTGAAACTCAAGTCACTTGTTTCAGAGATCAACCAGAGGATCTGTGCCAAATTTGGCACAAATTGGCCAACAGGGGGCGCTATAAACAGAGAAAAATCAAGCGACACGAAAGTTGCTCAGATTCGCACGAAATTTGGCGAGCGCAATGTGGAGTCTCTCCTGAGGCGGGATGTAAAGTTTAGTGATGTTTGATCAAAGTGGGCGTGACTTCTTACAACAAACATATTCAGCGTCTCACACTACTCTTCCCATTACAGTAAGAGGAATGGAATGAGAGGGCAGCCTTGTACGACCCCACGTTCGATAGCAGATCTCGACGGTGTGCCTCCTGGTAACGAAATAGAGCCATTTGCGTTGCGTGGGCTCCGCGATGCCCGGGGGCCGAGTCGCGCGGGAGGCTTGGCCCCCGTTCATAACTGCTTGCAGTTCTAGTTTTTTTTGTCGTTTTTGTTTGTTTTTTATTGTTTTTCAACTTGTTTTTTCAAAATAAATTAATTAAACTACAAATTGTCCTTGTTTTAAATACTAACAAACTAAAGAAGGTGTGCCCGGCAACGTTTCGACCCTCCTGGGTCTTCTTCAGATCTAAATGACACACTACAAAAACACACTATGTGTCTGGAATGGCTGGAGAGAGATGTTGTCTGTTCGACATCCCAATGACAAATGAGCTACCTTTATAAAGCTCCTGCCTTTTATAACCGCTTGGTTTTGTTTTAAAAATTTTGGTTTTTAAATGTAGCGCATAACCACTTTTCTTATTATTTTTAGTTTTAACCTTATCTTCCCCAGATGAAATTGACTGCATACTATGAATTTGTTTCCCTAAAAAGATTATTTTTATACATTCCCATAAGTTTTAGTAAATATTTAAATTATTTTAACCCTTTCCTGTCCAAATGAATTATAATAACAAATTTGTATTTATTACCCTTTTTACTTAATTTTTAATGCTTAACCAAAATCCAATTATTTATTTAGTGATGCCCAATAATTATTGTAAATTATTAGCTGTTTTTAACTGTTTTTTAACCCCTTAATCACCAAATCAATTATGATAATGAATGAATTTGTATTTATCACCCATTTTATTTAGTTTTTAATGTTTGTCCAAAAGCCAATTATTTATTTATTAATAATAATTTTTTTAAAAATGTTTTTTAAACTATTAGTCACCAGATCACATAAATCCCATGAAGTTTTTTAGTCAATTTTACTATAAATTCTACTATAAATTAGCATAATTTAAATTAACCTATCACAGGGGTGGGGTTATTAGGGCTAGGTGTAGGGGTGCTTAAATCTTAGGCATAAGGGGTGTGGTTAGGGTTAGAGCAAGAGACTGGGTTAGGATATGGGGCTTGGGCCCTTCCCCGAGAGGGGAAGAAGAGTTAGAGAGTTAAAAAGTATTTTCACTGTTTGGAATTTTTAACATTAGCCAGAATACCCAACCTGGAAAAATGAGGTGGTTTGGAATGTCTTCCAAATCATATAATGGGTGAGAATACCCAACTTGGAATCTTCTTTTTGCAACTGTGCACCAGGTAGCACCAAAACAGTTAATTAATCTGTAGTATATTGATTTGGAGTCACCGATTGGAAGGGGAGGGACAAAAGGCTTTTAACCAATCAGAGGCCAGTCCACAGAAATGAAATGCATCAAGCTAATACTGCTTCAAGTGCTTAAGATGGAATATTTTTAGGGTGCTAGATGAACCGATTGGAAGCGGAGGGTCACAGAAATCAGACCAGTTCCACTTAGGTATTTGTGTTTCCTTATCATTCCAGGAGTCAATTGCAAGTAGGTAACAGTGCTCCAAGTGGACTACTTTTGGGATGTCTGATCCACCGATTTGAATTGCAGGGTAGAAACACAGTCAGGCGGACGTTTAGCTCAGTTGGTAGAGCGTCTGACCCATGTATGGAGGCTGTTAGTCCTCTGCAGCGGCCGCTGGTTCGACTCCCGCCTTCGGCCCTTTGCTGCATGTCATCCCCCCTCTCTCTGCCCTGTTTCCTGTCTACTCTCTGGCTGTCCTATCCAATAAAGGCAAAAATGCCAAAAAAAAAAAAAATAACTTAGAAACACAGTCAACAGTCAGAAACTTAATCAACATGACAAGTCTCTGTCACAGGCATGATTACTTCTTAGCTAAAGCTCATCAAGGGGCAATTGCAAAAATAAATAAATTAATCAATTAACTAAATAAAAAATAATATATTCCCAAATGTCAAGTTCCACAACACATGGTGCCTTGCCATAATCGTCCACTCTGATTCTGCTCCGTATCAGGGTGGTATTGCATGCTTGATTTCCTTCTTCTTAAACCTAACCAAGTCCTTAAGTCCTCAACTTTAAAGTTTACAAAGCACTCTGACAACCAATAAATGTCAACTCTGAGGCTGCCCCCATGTTATTCCTTTCTTACAAGCTTGATTTCTTCTTGCAAAAATGTAACCAAGGGGGGATCAACTCAAACAATACTCCCCAAAATCTAATTCCGCAAAGCACTCTGCCAAGCTGTAACTGTTAACCCTGAGGCTACTCCCCATGTGACATCTCTGTCTGCATTTCTAGACATAATTAAGGGTGAAATACAAATTCAATTAACACAATTCCAAAGATCAAAGTCCACAAAGCACTCTGTCATCCGTAATTCGGCAATATGATGGCTCTCCCTATGTCAAGTGTCTTCCAGGCACCTTCTGGGCATCTTCATGCCTAAACCTATCCTCTCCAAAAAAGCATCTCAATTACAACAGTATGATATAACTTCTGACATCATTCGAAAAACTGTATCTGCATTCCAGGAGGTCTCTCCTCATCTTCAACCTAATAGTGATTTGATATTCCCAAAATTTCCAAATTCAGCATTTTGAGATACACCAATCAGGCATAACATTATGATCAGTGACAGGTGAAGTGAATAACACTAATTACCTCCTCATCATGGCACCTGTTAGTGGGTGGGATATATCAGGCAGCAAGTGAACATTTTGTCCTCAAAGCTGATGTGTTAGAAGCAGGAAAAATGGGCAAGCGTAAGGATTTGAGCAAGTTTGACAAGGGCCACACTGTGATGGCTAGACGACTGGGTCAGAGCGTCTCCAACACTGCAGTTCTTGTGGGGCGTTCCCGGTCTGCAGTGGTCAGTATCTATCAAAAGTGGTCCAAGGAAGGAACAGTGGTGAACCAGTGACAGGGTCATGGGCGGCCAAGGCTCACTGATGCATGTGGGGAGTGAAGGCTGGCCTGTGCGGTCTGATCCAACAGACGAGCTGCTGTAGCTCAAACTGCTGAAGAAGTTAATGCTGGTTCTGATAGAAAGGTGTCAGAATACACAGTGCATCACAGTTTGTTGTGTATGGGGGCTGCATAGCTGCAGACCAGTCAGGGTGTCCATGCTGACCCCTGTCCACCGCCGAAAGCACCAACAATGGGCACGTGAGCATCAGAACTGGACCACAGAGCAATGGAAGAAGGTGGCCTGGTCTGATGAATCACGTTTTCTTTTACATCGCATGGATGGCTGGGTGCGTGTGCGTTGCTTACCTGGGGAACACATGGCACCAGGATGCACTATGGGAAAAAGGCAAGCTGGCAGAGGCAGTATGATGCTTTGGGCAACGTTCTGCTGGGAAACCTTGGGTCCTGCCATCCATGTGGCTGTTACTCTGATGTACCACCTACCTAAGCATTGTTGCAGACCATGTACACCCTTTCATGGAAACAGTATTCCCTGATGGCAGTGGCCTCTTTCAGCAGGATAATGCGCCCTGCCACAAAGCAAAAATGTTTCAGGAATGGTTTGAGGAACACATCGAGTTTGAGGTGTTGCCTTGGCCTCCAAATTCTCCAGATCTCAATCCAATCGAGCATCTGTGGGAACTTATGCCCCCTACCGATATTAATTTATTTCCTAACACAGAAACCTTAGAGGTAGCTGCGAACTCAGATGTATATCTAGATTGCTTTTCTCTCATTGACCTTCCACAATTAACCTCAACAATTTCCTCATCAAAACAATCCACCTGTCTCCTAGATCCTATCCCAACTAGATTACTTAAGGAAAGTCTGCCTGTAGTTGGCACTTTTCTACTAGATATGATAAATCTCTCTTTGTCAGCAGGCTATGTACCTCAGTCCTTTAAATTAGCTGTAACTGAACCTCTTCTTAAAAAGCCAACTCTTGATCCCGAGGTCTTCGCCAATTATAGACCTATATCAAACCTCCCCTTTCTCTCTAAGATTCTTGAGAAAACAGTTGCTAATCAGCTGTGTGATTTTCTGCATCGAAATGGATTATTCGAGGAATTTCAGTCAGGCTTTAGAGTACACCATAGCACAGAGACAGCACTGGTGAAAGTAACTAATGACCTTCTGTTAGCATCGGACAAAGGTCTTGTCTCTGTACTTGTCCTGTTAGATCATAGTGCAGCATTTGACACGATCGACCACCATATTCTACTACAGAGACTAGAACATTTAATTGGCATTAAAGGAACAGCACTAAGCTGGTTTAAATCCTACTTATCAGATCGCTTTCAGTTTGTACATGTTAATGATGAATCCTCTGTGCACAGTAAAGTTAGTTATGGAGTTCCACAAGGCTCAGTGCTTGGGCCAATACTATTCACTTTATATATGCTTCCCTTAGGCAATATTATTAGAAACCACTCAGTTAACTTCCATTGTTATGCAGATGATAGCCAATTATATTTATCGATAAAAACCAGATGAAACAAATCAGTTAGCCAAACTGCAAGCATGTCTTAAGGATGTTAAGACCTGGATGACCCACAATTTTCTGCTTCTGAACTCAGATAAGACCGAAGTTATCGTACTTGGCCCTAAACAACATTGAAACAAACTAATCAGTGATATAGCTACACTAGATGGCTTTACTTTAGCCTCCAGCACCACAGTAAGGAATCTTGGGGTTATTTTTGATCAGGATTTATCCTTTAACTCCCACATTAAACAAATCTCAAGGACTGCCTTTTTTCACCTCCACAATATCAAAAAAATCAGGCACATCCTGTCTCAAACGGATGCAGAAAAACTAGTCCATGCGTTTGTTACTTCTAGGCTAGACTACTGCAACGCATTATTATCGGGCTGCAGCAATAAGTCTTTAAAGAGTCTGCAGTTGATTCAAAATGCTGCGGCTCGTATACTAACAGGAACTAGGATAAGAGAGCATATTACTCCTGTATTAGCTTCACTGCACTGGCTACCTGTAAAATCTAGGATAGAATTCAAAATCCTTCTCCTTACATACAAAGTGTTTAATGATCAGGCACCATGTTATCTTAAAGAGCTTATAGTGCCCTACCATCCCACTAGAACACTTAGGTCTCAATATGCAGAGTTACTGGTGGTCCCAAAGATCTCCAAAAGTAGATTGGGAGCCAGAGCTTTCAGTTATCAAGCTCCTCTCCTGTGGAACCATCTTCCAGTTTCTGTTTGGGAGGCAGACACCATCTCCACATTTAAGAGTAGACTTAAAACCTTCCTTTTTGATAAAGCTTATAGTTAGGGCTGGCTCAGGTTTGCCCTGACCAGCCCCTAGTTATGCTGCTATAGGTTTAGGCTGCTGGGGGACTCCAAGGCATACTGAGCTCCTCTCTTTCTTCATCTCTCTCCCAGATGTTTATGTTCCATTAATGCCTGTTACTGACTTGATTCCTTCCCCGGAGTCTTTCTGCTTTGTCATCCTGCAGATTCCCATGGACTGTGGCCGCACATGGATCACTGATCACAGCTGCACCTTCCACTGTGGATTATTATAACTCACCTAATCAATCAAACATTCATCACATTGTTTTTGCTACTACTATTATTATTATTATTATTATTATTATTATTATTATTTTATTATCATTATTGTAACATGTAGTATTAGTATTATTACTTACATACAGCTCACATATTTATATGTACTACTTTTCCCTACATATACTGTAGTTTTACTATTGATGTTCTGTTACTACTGTTCTCTCTGCCTCTGTTCTTTTCTCTCTCTCTTCCACCCCTCCCACTTCCCCTCTTTCTTCCCCTTCTCCTCTTTTCCTCTCAACCCGACCGGTGGCGTCAGATCACCGCCCACCATGAGTCATGGATCTGTCCGAGGTTTCTGCCTGTTAAAAGGAAGTTTTTCCTCACCGCTGTCGCCAAAGTGCTTGCTCATGGGGGAATTGTTTCAATTGCTGGATGTAAATATAATTAATTATTGAGTGTGGTCTAGACCTACTCTATATGTAAAGTGTCTTGAGACAACTTTGTTGTGAATTGGCGCTATATAAATAAAATTGACTTGACTTGACTAGATAGGTTAGTTGGGGATGAGGCTGATACATCTTTATTCCAAGATCCGGGGTTCAAAGATATGCTGCATGAAAACATAAAATCCTTCTTCCAGATAAACACTGGGTCCATTGAAAAATTTAGCAGTCTGGGATTCTTCTAAAGCTTTTATTAGAGGTAAAATTATTGCATATTTGAGCAAAAAAAGAGAATAGCACAAAAGTGATCATGTTGAAATCTCAACTAAAAAGGAAAGAAAAAGAACTGTCACTTAATTATAGCGATATGCTGTTGAAGGAAGTTTGTAAATTAAAATTGGATTTAAATGAATTTCATAATAAAAAAGCAGAATATGCACTCTTTAGGGCAAAAGCAAATTTCTATGAGAATGGGGAAAAAGCTAGTAATTTATTGGCCAGGCAGCTAAAACAACAGGAAGCTGATTACATCATTCCAGGAATTAGAAACAAACAAGGAGAGGTAACCACCAAGGCACATGAGATTAATAATACATTTCAAAGGTTTTATTCAAGCCTCTATTCTTCAGATACACAGCAGCTTTAGACCAATTAGCTTAGTGAATGTTGACTGTAAGGTGCTAACAAAAATTTTGTCTATGAGTTTGGAGAAACATTTATCGTTAATCATCCATTCAGATCAGTAAGGTTTTGTTAAAGGGAGGTCTTCCTCTGATCATCTCAGAAGGCTACTTCACTTGCTGTGGCTGAGTAATAATAATGATGTACCAGTTGCTGCCTTCTCACTCGACACAGAGAAGGTGTTTGATCAGGTCGAGTAGGGTTTTTTATTTAGGGTCTTGGAAAAATTTGGATTTGGGAGTTCTTTTCTTTGGGAGTGTTTCTTAATTGGGTTAAGATCATTTATGCAAAACCCAGTGCAGCTGTTTGCTTCTGTTTGTGTTAGTTATTGAACCTCTAGCAATGGCTGTAAGAAAAGAGGCAAGAATTAAGGGGAGTACAAGCAGGTGGAAGAGAGCACATTTTTTTTCTATATGCAGATGACATTCTTTGCCTGGTCTCAGATCAAGTGTCTTCTACCCAGGTGCTTCTTGATTTAATTGAAATATTTTCCCAAATTTCTGGCTACAAGGTCAATTGGCATAAGTCAGTGGCTATGCCTGTATCTACAGTATGTCATTCAGCTATGGTTGGGGCTGGTCATTTTAAATGGTTCTCATCAGGTATGAAGTATTCAGGGGTCGAATTGTGCTCTAATATTTCAGATACAGTACATATTAATGTGACTCCCCTTCTTACCAAGATAAAACAGCAGAAGTGGAAAGTACACAATCTAACTCTATGAGGCAAGATTAACACAGTTAAAATGGTGATTGCCCCACAGTTCAACTACCTGTCAATGATGCTTCCAACATCAACACCTGAAGAATTTATCAAACAATACAACCAAATTATAAAGGATTATCAATGGAACGGGAAGAAGCCAAGGATAAACTTACAGAAACTTTATACGAGAAGCGATAGTGGCCTTTCACTACCCAGTGTAGAGATGTACAGTACTGCCTTTGAGATGGCCAAGTTAGCAAGACACTGGACCGATGGGGGAAATGACTTAGGATGGCTGGGTATAGAACAGGAACTCACTGCCCAAGTCAGTCCAACTGAGGCTCTGTCACAAAGAACTCCATCGCTCAGGGAGCCTGTGGTCCTACCCACAGTTTAATCCAATTTTACAGCACTCATATCACAAACAAGTATATTCTTCACCTTGGAATAATTCAACAGTAAAAGTGGGGAGAAAAGTAATTTTTTGGAACTCCTGGTTTATTAGTGGCATAACAAATATAGCTGATCTGGCTACTGATAAAAGTAGAAGTAGTTTGGGGAGTGTAATGAAGCAGCTGCCTGGGAGGGATAACATTGTACAGCTCTATTTTAAATTACCTAAAAATTATCATTCAGCTTCCACGTTCTATAAGATGACTGCAAAAGCAGTTTATGGCCACTGTGAAAATCTCAGACTGATCTGAGGGATTTGAATTTAGACACTGATCAGGACTCTTGGGTAAAAATAATCTCTAGAGTGGGCTGGTTTACAAGAGATGCTTGGGGGAAATTTACACACTTTAAGACACTTCACCAATATTATTTTACACCTGTTCATCTTCATAAAATGGCTTTACTTGAAAATAATCTTTGCTGGAAATGTAAAAAGCATGAAGGCACTTTTATTCATGCAATATGGGCCTGCCCTTTAGTTTTGCCTTTCTGGCGAGAGATTATTAAAACAATACAAGAGTGGTTAGGTAAACCTGTGCCTGAATCAATTCAGCTTTGTCTCTTGGGGGACAGGTTATGTTTACCCAAGATTTCTGAAACAGCATTTGCTCTAGACCCAACAGGCTTTATCTTCAGCTGCTAGAGCCAAATTAGACCTGAATATTAAGAGTGGGTTAAATTGATGACAGAGAATGCCTCTTTTGAGTGAATGATAGCCAAATTGCAGGACCGTAAAGAATCATATTTGCTTGTCTGGGATCAGTTTCCCATCTTTCATAAAAGCAGATGATATTTCATAGGGGTCAGACACTTTTGAGGGAGGCTATCTGTACGTGTCATGTTTTGTTACCACTGTGCACATATTTTAACAAATTAATGTTCAGGTTTTGTTTTTGTTTTGATTATGGCAATGAAATGGACTAATGAGTTATTTTTTTTCCAGGGACTGTTTTTTTCTGCTATGTACACTTGTGGACTTTTGAATGGTGCTTTGAAACATGCTATATTTTTGTTTAGTCTGTGCTATTCTGTTTGGTGTATGTGTTGTTCTTTTTTTCTCTTTGTAAATTTGTATTAATAATTCCTTAAAAAATAAATAAAAACTTAAATAAAGAAAAAAAGAAAGAAGAAAGAAACTAGAGACCAAAAACACGATCCATCCGCCAACACTATTCCAAAGACACTATCTACACTGTAAATGCAAATGTTGTCCTTACTTAAATTAAATAGTGCATTTTACTTAATTTATACTAGTATTTTAACTTTACTCGTATAAACTGAGTTATCTGTACTTTTTGTCCTCATAATTGTTTCTTTCTCAGTGTTTCCCATACATAGACCATTCTGTGGCGCACTGCCACAAAATGATTCTGGTTTTTTTTTTTTTGTTTTGTTTTTGTTTTTTCCCTCTACAGTCTATGCTCTCAACGTAATATCGTTCCGTTCATTCATCTCTGCATAGCGCTCTTTCTCTGTCATTCTCAGACACACACGGACACACACAGACACACGCACACACACACACACAGACAAGCACGCATATGCCAGCGGTGCGCGGGAAAATCAACCAGCGCATCACTGCTGCATGCACACACACTCATCTGATTGGCACACTCCTCCTCTGCATGCACCGATCACAGGAAAACCCGCCGCAGTGGATTATTTTGGCACTGGCACAGAGCAGGTCGGCAACGGTCTGGAGTTTACGAAAGGTTAGATATACTTTGTTTAAATACGCCTGCTCTAAATTATTGTTAACTAAGAAAAGGTAATGATATGAAATGAAATCAGCATAGACAGTGTTGGTAACACAGATTACGTAAAATGAGATGCGGTTATATTTGAGATAGACTACTATGCCCAAAGTCAAATCAAAAAGAATAGACCACTTTTTTAAAGTTGTTATTATTAATATTATTATTGTTGTTATCAGTACTTTTTCTGAATGTTTGCTGCCTTAATCCAGATGAGATGAGTATCGAAAGATTTTTTTCACGGCAAAAAACGGCCTCGTCAAGAGGACAAGGAGCAGCATGAGGAGGTATCGGTCTGAAACAAAGCTGAAAAGTCAAATGGCTGTGGCTAGTAAACGTTGTTAATTTATTTCAATTGTTCTATAGGCATCAAACAGTGCTGCTCAGGGAGAAATAGAGGAAGACAACAGACAAAATGCTCCTGTAAGACAGGCAGCTGCTGAAACAACAGGTGAGGTGGAAACAGATAAGTGTAGACTAGATCTAAAGATTGAAACTAGTTGGGGTGAGGAATGAAACCAGGCAGGGTTCTGGTAAAAAATGTTTTTAGTTGTCTTCTCTTAAAGAACTTACTTTTAAAGAAGTAAGATTGAGCTGAATAATTCCAAATGCTGTAGCTTTATAGTGGTCTCAGCAGGTGACTCTGAAGAACAATAGATACAGGTTTTTTCATATGGCAGCTTCAGAAAGTGTTGAATGCCGCCCGCTGCATACACTCTGCATACACCCGATGACTGACTCCACCGACCGCCACGACACTGTGACACTCGATTCCCCCACCGGTGTCAGTGGAGCACCACAAATTGCTACCTGGTCTGTGGGAAACACTGTTTCTATAATATTTCCTTGGTGTTTCTGAGTAAACAGGACCGTGCACATAACCCTCCAGACCTGTAGGTGGCGGTACTGCACCAACAGGTCCTGCCGTTGTTTGGCAACCAGCAAAAACACCAAGAAGAAGAAAATTTGTCTGCTTGACATGCAAATACGATTGAAACAACGAAGGAAACTTGGCTTTTCAAAGGGAAAGAGGCGGCGGTACCTCAATATATCATCCTGGTTTCACTACACTCAAGCAAAAGTGTTTATAGTACACAAAAACCTGCCACAACAAGTCCAACTCCGGACAACTTTTTGACCCGTTAGCCGTTTGTGTGTGTGTGTGTGTGTGTGTGTTGAAGGAGCAGACGTTAGTTAAATAAAAGTGCTCTGGCTCGGTCTAAACAGCCCGGAGTGAGTCACAGTGTAGTTGTTACTGTCGGGCCCTCTGTACCACGTCAGCCAGGCCATCTGATCACAGCTCCGGCTGGTTCATCGAGGCACTGTCGTGAGCTCCGCTATCATCACTAGCTGCTATCATCACTAGCCGTTAGCTGTTAGCTGAATTAGATTGTGCTGCCTGTTTTGCTGAAGTTAGTTTTCATCCTTAAGTTGCCACAAACAGACATTTACTGGTGTGTTCTTGCTTAAAATATGAGTTAAGAGTTAAGCTGGTCCAACAGCGTAAGATGTGGTTGTCATTATAATTTGTCTGTAATTGTTTAAAAATGTTATATTTTATTTTAATTGAAATTGGGGATGGGAAACTTGGGGATGTGAGAAAACAGATGGACCAGACGATCATGGAAGACCAGCCTCCAGATGAGTATATCTCTTAATGGATGCACGTGTGAAAATATCACGAGATCGACACCATGTTTACATCCTACCTGCTACATGCTACAGTTGACATTTCAGCTAAAAACATGGTGTAAATGGTGTCTTTTGTGGTTGAATTTTAATGTCGCGGCTCACAGACACTTGGATTACACCACACGAGCAGGATGGAGACATTTTGGGTTTGTTTTGTGTTTTTTTTTTTTTTTACATTTACGTTTGATCTCCATTCACTGCCATTGTACTGGATTTAGCTGCAACCCTGTTTTCTGCTGAAACTCCAGGATTGTTTTGTGAACTGAAGATCCTCACATCAGCATGGGGGTGAGTATTGAGTGGATTATGAGTATCCTTTTAAACGGTTGAATTATTAAAGACCAGAGTATTGATAAGTTCTTATGTAATTTATTATCACATGTCTGCAGCGTCTCTCCTCCATGCCAACGCAGCTCCTGCATATACGCACACACAGAGGAGGTCAGTGTGTTTCTCAGGTGGGGGAGGGGGGCAGATTGATCACTAATCAATCAATCGCGGATGCCTTTGTCCTCTCGGACGGATTAAAAAAAATAAAAATGCCAAAATTGGTCACAAACTATACCTGAGTGTCCGCGTAAGTGTGTGTGTGTGTGTGTGTGTGAAGCACTGCAGTGTCACATCATGCTGTTCACAGACAGTCTGCTGTCATTAGTTTGACAGAGAGACAGAGAGGGTCATGTCTAGAAGGGAACCCTAGACCCGCGAAAGATCGCGTGAGTTTGATTATTTTATCAGAAACGGGTTAGGGTTAGGAATATTAAAAATTGAATGTCGACGCCGAAGGCGTCGGCATTAAATGCGCAGACCATCAACTGTACATAAGTCAAGGCCACCCTCATTTTTCATTGAGGCCTCCCGGTTGAAGTGTACCCAATTTATGTATCCAAAGCCTCTCAATTTTTCTCCTCTGTGCTGTGGACCATCGTGGATTACACTGTAGCACTGTTGCCTTCAAGGACCTCCAGCCATGTTGGACAAAATGCTTCACTAAAGGAGTATGTAATTCCTTTTTTCTGTTAATATTGTACCTGTGCTGTGTAAATCTAGTGAGCAAGGTGTTACCAGTTTCACCTACATATTGCATATTACACTTTTCACACATAATTAGGTACACACAATTTTTAGATTGTGCACTGCCATATCTGTGAGTAGGAAAAACCTCTTTATTATGTTGATTTTGCACCCAAATCTTGTGCTGAAAAAATTCTCCGTGCCTTAGTGGTCTGGAGTGAGAGAGTTTTTTAATTTTGGCTTTCACCAGGAAACCTTGTAAATTT
>JAWZSL010000354.1:0-18941 GCA_034769285.1 Lutjanus argentimaculatus | reverse complement strand
TGAGCGTCTTTGAGGATTTAATGCACTAAGCTGTTTCTCGCCGGGGAGCTCAAAACTCACAGTTTCATGCCAGAACTGATTGGAAATATGGTCTTCTTGATGGCAACGTGCTTTTATTGAGGTTTCTGCTGTATTTGGTCAGATATGGCAATTTTGTGTGTAGGACTCTCTCGCCAAATTGAGCGTCTTTTGACTGGATTTAATGCACTAAGCTGTTTCTCGGCCCGGGGAGCTCAAACTCACAGTTTCTGCCAGAACTGATTGGAAATATGGTCTTCTGATGGCAAACGTGCTTTTATTGAGGTTTCTGCTGTATTTGGTCAGATATGGCACATTTTGTGTGTAGGAGCTCCTCTCGCCAAATTGAGCGTCTTTTGACTGGATTTAATGCACTAAGCTGTTTCTCGGGGGCTCTCCGCTGGGGAAAGCCCGTTTCAAAAACTCACAGTTTCATGCCAGAATGATTGGAAATATGGTCTTCTTGATGGCAAACGTGCTTTTATTGAGGTTTCTGCTGTATTGGTCAGATATGGCACATTTTGTGTGTAGGAGCTCCTCTCGCAAATTGAGCGTCTTTTGACTGGATTTAATGCACTAAGCTGTTTCTCGGCCGGGGAGCTCAAAATCACAGTTTCATGCCAGAACTGATTGGAATATGGTCTTCTTGATGGCAAACGTGCTTTTATTGAGGTTTCTGCTGTATTTGGTCAGATATGGCACATTTTGTGTGTAGAGCTCTCTCGCCAAATTGAGCGTCTTTTGACTGGATTTAATGCACTAAGCTGTTTCTCGGCCCGGGGAGCTCAAATCACAGTTTCATGCCGAACTGATTGGAATATGGTCTTCTTGATGGCAAACGTGCTTTTATTGAGGTTTCTGCTGTATTTGGTCAGATATGGCACATTGTGTGTTGTTAGGATCCTCTCGCCAAATTGAGCGTCTTTTGACTGGATTTAATGCACTAAGCTGTTTCTCGGCCAGGGGAGCTCAAAACTCACAGTTTCATGCCAGAACTGATTGGAAAATATGGTCTTCTTGATGGCAATCGTGCTTTTTATTGAGGTTTTCTGCTGTATTTGGTCAGTATGCACATTTTTGTGTGTAGGAGCTCCTCTCGCCAAATTGAGCGTCTTTTGAATGGATTTAATTGCACTAAGTGTTTCTCGGCCCGGGGAGCTCTCTCGCCAAATTGAGCGTCTTTTGGATGCTGGCCTTTAATGCACTATGCTGTTCTCGGCCCGGGTGAGCTCAAAAACTCACAGTTCATGCCAGAACCTGATGGGAAATATGTCTTCTTGATGACAAACGTGCTTTTATTGAGGTTTTCTGCGGTATTTGGTTCAGTTATGGCACATTTATGTGTGTAGGAGATCCTCTCGCCAAATTGAGGTTCTTTTGATGGTTTAATGCACTAAGCTGTTTCTCGGCTATCCAGGGGAGCTCAAAACTCACAGTTTCATGCCTGAAACTGATTGGGAAATATGGTCTTCTTGATGGCCAAAACGTGCTTTTATTGAGGTTTCTGCTGTTATTTGGTCAGTTTATGGCACATTTTGTGTGTGGAGCTCTACTCGACAATTTGAGCGTCTTTGACCTGGATTTAATGCACATAAGCTGTTTCTCGGCCGGGGGAGCTCAAAACTCACAGTTTCATGCCAGAACTGATTGGAAATATAGTCTTCTTGATGGCAAACGTGCTTTATTGAAGGTTCTGCTGTATTGGTCAGATATGGAACCATTTTGTGTGTAGGAGCTCCTCTCGCCAAAGTGAGGTCTTTTGGAACTGGGATTTAATGCACTTAGCTGATTTCTCGCCGGGGAGCTTCAAAACTCACAGTTTCATGCCAGAACTGATTGGAAATATGTCTTCTGATGGCAAACGTGCGTTATATTGAGGGTTTCTGCTGTATTTTGGTCAGTTATGGCACATTTGTGTGTTAGGAGCTCCTCTCGCCAAATTGAGCGTCTTTTTGACTGGATTTAATGCACTAAGCTGTTTCTCGGCTCCGAGGGGAGCTCATAACTCCCACAGTTACATGCCTGAACGTTTGGAAATATGGTCTTCTTGATGGCAACGTGCTTTTTTTGAGGTTTGCTGTATTTGGTCAGATATGAGCACATTTTGTGTGTAGGAGCGCCTCTCGCACAAATTTGAGGCTCCTTTTGACTGGATTTAATGCCACTAAGCTGTTTCTCGGCCCGGGGAGCTACCCTCTCGCCAAATTGAGGTCTTTTGACTGGATTTATGCACTAAAGCTGTTTCTCGGCCCGGGGAGCTCAAAACTCACAGTTTCATGCCAGAACTGATTGGGAAATATGGTCTCTTGATGGCAAAACGTGCTTTTATTGAGGGTTTCGCTGGATTTGGTCAGATTATGGCACATTTTGTGTGTAGGAGCTCCTCTCGCCAAATTGAGCGTCTTTGACTGGATTTAATTGCACTAAGCTGTTTCTCGGCCCGGGGGGAGGCTCTCTCGCCAAAATTGAGCGTCTTTTGACTGGATTTAATGCGCACTAAGCTGTTTCTCGGCCCGGGGGAGCTCAAAACTCACTGTTTCATGCCAAGAACACTGATTGGAAATATGGTCTTCTTGATGGCAAACGTTGCTTTTATTGAGGTTCTCTGCTGTATTTGGTTCAGTTATGGCACCATTTTGTGTGTAGGGCTCTCTCGCCAAATTGAGCGTCTTTTGACTGGATTTATGCACTAAGCTGGTTTCTCGGGCTCGGGGAGCTCAAATCTTCACAGTTTCTTGCCGAGAACTGATTGGAAATATGGTCTTCTGATGGGAAACGTGCTTTTATTGAGGTTTCTGCTGTATTTGGTCAGTTTATGGCACATTTTGTTGTTGTAGGAGCTCCCTCTCGCCAATTGAGCGTCTTCTTTTGACTGGATTTAATGCACCTAAGCTGTTTCTCGGCCGGGGAGCTCAAAACTCACAGTCAGTTTCATGCCAGGAACCTGATTGGTAATATGGTTTCTGATGGCAAACGTGCTTTTATTGAGGTTTATGATGTATTTGGTCAGATATG
The DNA here is from genome assembly GCA_034769285.1 of Lutjanus argentimaculatus. NCBI lineage: Eukaryota > Metazoa > Chordata > Actinopteri > Lutjaniformes > Lutjanidae > Lutjanus > Lutjanus argentimaculatus. The sequence goes on along the minus strand of JAWZSL010000354.1, from coordinate 15,908 downwards.
GCACATTTTGTGTGTAGGGCTCTCTCGCCAAATTGAGCGTTTTTGACAGGGATTTAATCACTAAGACTGTTTCTCGGCCCGGGAGCCTCTAAACTCACAGTTTCATGCCAGAATGATTGGAAAATATGGTTCTGCTTGATGGCAAACGTGCTTTTATGGGTTTCTGCTGTATGTGGTCATTATGGCACATTTGTGTGTAGGAAGCTCTTCTCGCCAAATGAGCGGTCTTTTGGACTGGAATTTTAATGCACTAAGCTGTTTCTTCGGCGCGGGGAGCTCAAAAATCTCACAGTTTCATGCCAGAACTGATTGGAAATATGGTCTTCTTGGATGGCAAACGTTGTGTGCTTTGATTGAGGTTTCTGCTGTATTTGGTCAGGATATGGCACATTTTGTGGGTTAGGAGCTCCTCGCCAAATTGAGCGTTTTTGGACTGGATTTAATGCACTAAGCTGTTTCTCGGACCGGGGGAGTGCTTCCTCTCGCCAAGTTGGAGGTCTTTTGAATGGATTTAATGCATAAGCTGTTCTCGGCCGGGGAGCTCAAAATCACACTTTCATGCAGAACTGATTGGAAATATGGTCTTCTTTGTGGCAAAACGTGCTTTTATTGATGGTTTCTGCTGTATTTGGTAGATTATGGGACCACATTTCGTGTGTAGGAGCTCCTCTCGCAAATGAGCGTCTTTTGACTGGATTTAACTGCACTAAGCTGTTTCTCGGCCCGAGGGAGAGCTCCTCTCGCCAAATGAGCGTTTCTTTTGACTGGATTTAATGCACTAAGCTGTTTCTCGGCCTGGGGAGTTCAAAATCACAGTTTCATGCCAGAATGATTGGAATTTGGTCTGTCTTGATGGCCAAACGTGCTTTTTATTGAGGTTTTGCTGTATTGGTCAGTTATGGCACATTTTGTGTGTAGGAGCTCCTCTCGCCAAAATTGAGTCGTCTTTTGACTGGATTTATCGCACTAAAGCTGTTTTCTCGGCCCGGGAGCTCAAAACTCACAGTTTCATGCCAGAACCTGATGGGAAATATGGTCTTCTTGATGGCAAACTGAGTGCTTTTTATTGAGGTTTCTGCTGTATTTTGGTCAGTTTTATGGCACATTTTGTGTGTAGGAGCTTTCCTCTCGCCAAATTTGTGCGTCTTTTGACTGGATTTAATGCACTAAGCTGTGTCTCGGCCCGGGGAGCTCAAAACTCACTGTTATCAATGCCAGAAAATGATTGGGAAATATGGTCTTCTTGATGCAACGTGCTTTTAAATGAGGGTTTCTGCTGTATTTCGGTCAGATATGAACATTTGGTTTAGGAGCTCCTCTCGCAAATTGAGCACCGTCTTTTGACGGGATTTAATGCACTAAGGTTTCTCGGGCCCGGGGAGCTCCTCTCGCCAAAATTGAGCGTCTTTGACTGGATTAATGCTCTAAGATGTTTCTCGGCCCGGGGAGCTCAAAAACTCACAGTTTCATGCCAGAACTGATTGGAAATATGGTCTTCTGAGGCAAACGCTGCTTTTATGAGGTTCTGCTGTATTTGGTCAGATATGGAACATTTTGTGTGTAGGAGCTCCTCTCGCCAAATTGAGGTCTTTTGACTGGATTTAATGCACTAAGCTGTTTCTCGGCCTGGGGAGCTCAAAACTCACTGTTTCTGCCAGAAACCTGATTGGAAATATGGTTTCTTGATGGCAAACGTGCTTTTATTTGGAGGTTTCTGCTGTATTGGTCAGATATGGCCACATTTTGTGTGTAGGAGCTCCTCTCGCCAAATTTGAGCGGTCTTTTTGACTGGATTTAAGTGCAATCAAGCTGTTTCTCGGGCATGGGGAGCTAAAAAACTCCACTGTTTCATGCCAGAATGATAGGAAATATGGTCTTCTTGATGGCAAACGTGCTTTTATTTTGGTTTCTGCTGTATTTGGTCAGATATGGCACATTGTGTGTGTAGGAGCTCTCTCGCCAAATTGAGCGTCTTTTGACTGGATTTAAAGCACTAAGCTGTTTATCGGCCTGGGAGCTCAAAACTCACAGTTTCATGCCAGAAACTGATTGGAAATATGGTCTTCTTGATGGCAAACGTGCTTTTATTGAGTTTCTGCTGTATTTGGTCAGATATGGCAAATTTTGTGTTTAGGAGCTCATCTCGCTAATTGAGCGTCTTTTGACTGGATTTAATGCACTAGAAGCTGTTTCTCGGCCCGGGGAGCCTCTATCGCCTAAGTTGACGCGATACTTTTGATGAGGATTTAATGCATCTAAGCTGTTTCTCGGCCCGGGGAGCTCAAAACACAGTTTCATGCCAGAACTGCATTGGAAAATATGTTCTTCTTGTTGGCAAACGTGCTTTTATGAGGTTTCTTGCTGTATTGGTCAGATATGGCACAATTTGTTGAGTTGGAGCTCCTCTCGACAAATGAGCGTCTTTTGACTGGATTTATGCACTAAGCGTTTTCTCGGCTGGGGAGCTCAAAACTCACAGTTTTCATGCCTGAAGCTGATTGGAAATATGGTCTTCTTGATGGCAAACGTTGCTTTTATTGAGGTTTCTGCTGTATTTGGTCAGATATGGACCATTTTGTGTGTAGAGCTCATCTCGCCAAATTGAGCGTCTTTTGAATGGATTTAATGCACTAAGCGGTTTTCTCGGGCGCTGGGGAGCTCAAAACTCACAGTTTCCTGGGCCAGAAGCTGATTGGAAATTATGGTCTCTTGATGGCAAACGTGATTTTATTGAGGTTTCTGACTGTATTTGGTAGGATTTTGGCACATTTTGTGTGTAGGCGCTCCTCTCGCCAAATTGAGCAGTCTTTTGACTGGATTTAATGACACTAAGCTGTTTCTCGGCCGGGGAGCTAAAAACTTCACGGTTTCATGCCAGAATGTTGGAAATATGGTTCTTCTTGATGCAAACGTGCTTTTATTTGAGGTTTCTGCTGTATTTGGTCAGTTATGGCACCATTTTTGTGTGTAGGAGCTCCTCTCGCCAAATGGAGCGTCTTTTGATCTGGATTTAATGCATAAGCTGTTTTATCGGCCTGGGGAGCTCAAAACTCAACAGTTTCATGCCAGAAACTGTTTGGAAATATGGTCTTCTTGATGGGCAAACGTTGCTTTTATTGAGGTTTCTGCTGTATTTGGTCAGATATGGCACATTTTGTGTTAGGAGCTCCTCTCGCCAAATTGAGCGTCTTTTGACTGGATTTAATGCACTAAGCTGTTTCTCGGCTCCGGGAGCTCTCTCGCCAATTGAGCGTCTTTTGACTGGTGGATGTTAATGCACTAAGCTGTTTATCGGCGCTACGGGGAGCTCAAAACGCACAGCTGTTTCAATGCAAAGAACTGATTGGAATATGGTTCTTTTGATGGCCAAAAAACGTGCTTTTATTGTGGTTTCTGCTGTATTTGGTCAGATATGGCACCATTTTGTGTTAGGAAGCTTCCTCTCGCCAAATTGAGCGTCTTTTGACTGGATTAATGCACTAAGCGTTTCTCGGCAACGGGAGTCCTCTCGCCAAATTGAGCGGTCTCTTTGACTGGGATTTAATGCACTAAGGGTTTCTCGGCCCGGGGGAGCTCAAAATCCACAGTTTTCATGCCAGAGAATGATTGGAATATGGTTTTCTTGAGGGCAAAACGTGACTTTTTATTGAGGTTTCTGCTGTATGTGGGTCAGATATGGCAACACGTTTTGTGTGTAGGAGATCCTCTCGCCAAATTGAGCGTCTTTTGACTGGATTTAATGAATAAGCTGTTTCTCGGACCGGGGTGCTCCTCTCCAAATTGAGCGTCTTTTGAAATGGGTTTTAATGCACTAAAGCTGTTTCTGGCCCGGGGAGCTCAAAACTCACTAGTTTCATGCCAGAACTGATTGGAATATGGTTCTTCTTGATGGCAAACGTGCTTTTATTGAGGTTTATGCTGTATATTTGTCAGTTATGGCACATTTTGTGTGATAGGAAAGTCCTCTCGCAAAATTGAGCGTCTTTTGGAGCTGGAATTTATGCACTAAGCTGTTTCTCGGGATCCGGGGGAGCTCAAAACTCACAGTTTCATGCCAGAAACTGATTGGAAATATGGTCTTCTTGATGGCAAAACGTGCTTTTATTGAGGTTTTCTGCTGTATTTGGTCATTTTATGGCACATTTTGTGTTGTAGGAGCCTCCTTCGCCAAATTGAGCGGTCTTTTTGAATGGATTTATGCATAAGCTGTTTCTCGGTCCGGGGTGAGCTCAAAACTCACAGTTTCATGCAAGAACTGATTGGAAATATGGTCTTCTTGCTGGCAACGTGCTTTTATTGAGGTTTCTGTGTATTGGGTCAGATATGGACATTTTGTGTGTAGAGCTCTCTCGCCAATTGAGCGTCTTTGACTGGGATTTAAGGCCACTAAGCTGTTGTTTCTCGGCCTGGGGAGCTCAAAACTCACAGTTTCATGCCAGAACTGATGTGAAATATGGTCTTCTTGATGGGAAACGTGCTTTTATTGAGGTTCTTCTGCTGTATTTGGTCAGTTATGGCACATTTTGTGTGTAGGAGCTCTCTCGCCAAATTGAGCGTTTTTGACTGGATTTAATGCACTAAGCTGTTTCTCGAGCCCGGGGAGCTCAAAAACTCACAGTTCATGCCAGCAGAACTGATTGGATAGATGGTTTCTTGATGGCAAACGTGCTTTTATTGAGGTTTCTGCTGTAGGTATTTGGTCAGGATATGGCACATTTTGTGTGTAGGAGCTCCTCTCGGCCAAAATGAGCGTCTTTTGACTGGATTTAATGAACTAAGCTGTTTCTCGGCCGGGGGAGCTCCTCTCGCGAAATTGAGCGTCTTTGGACTGGATTTAATGCACTAAGATGTTTCTCGGCCCGGGGACTCCTCTCGCCAAAATTGAGTCGTCTTTTGGACTGGAATTTAATGCACTAAGCTGTTTCTCGCCCGGGAGCTCCAAAACTCACAGTTTCATGCCAGAAACTGATTGGGAAATATTGGTCTTCTTGATGGCAAACGTGGCTTTTGTTGAGGTTTTATGCTGGTATTTGTCAGATATGGGCCACTATTTTGTGTGTAGGAGCTCCTCACGCCAAATTGAGGCGTCTCTTTTGGAGCTGGATTTAATTGCCACTAAGCTTGTTTCTCGGCCTGGGGAGCTCAAAACTCCAGTTTCATCGCCAGAAACTGATTGGAAATATGGTCTTCTTGATGGCAAAAGTGCTTGTATTGAGGTTTCTGCTGTATTTGGTCAGATATTGCACATTTTGTTGTTTAGGAAGCTCTATAGCCAAATTTTGAGCGTCTTTTGACTGGGATTTAATGCACTAAGCTGTTTTCTCGGCCCGGGGAGCTCAAAACTCACAGTTTCATGCCAGAAAAACTGATTGAGAAATATGGTCTTCTTGATGGAAAACGTGCTTTTATTGGAGGTTCTCTGCTCTGTATTTGTATGTTATGGCTCATTTTGTGTGTAGGAGCTCCTCTCGCCAAATTGAGCGTTTTTTGACTGGATTTAATGCACTAAGCTGTTCTCGGCACGGGAGCTCCTCTCGCCCAAATTTGGGGGAGCGTCTTTTGAATGGATTTAAGCACTAAGCTGTTTCTCTGGCCGGGGAGCTCCTCTCGCCATATTGATGAGTCTTTTGATCTGGATTTAATGCAACTAACTGTTTCTCGGCTCCGGGGAGCTCCTCTCGCCAAACTTGAGCTGTTCTTTTTGACTGGATTTAATGCTACTAAAGCTGTTTCTCGGCCCCGGGGAGCTCAAAACTCACAGTTTCATGCCAGAACTCGACTTGGAGATATGGTCTTCTTGATGGCAAACGTGCTTTTATTGGGTTTTGCCTGTATTTGGTCAGGATATGGCACATTTTGGTGTGTAGGAAGCTCCTCTCGCCAAATTGAGCGTCTTTTGACTGGATTTAATGCACTAAGCTGTTTCTTTCTCTTTGGCCTGGGGAGATCAAAACTCACAGTTTCATGCCCCCAGAAAGATGGTAAATATGGTCTTCTTGATGGCAAAAACGTGCTATGATTGAGGTTTCTGCTGTATTTGGTCAGAGTTATGGCACATATTGTAGTGTAAGAGAGCTCTCTCGCCAAATGAGCGTCTTTTGACTGGATTTAATGCACTAAGCTGTTTCTCGGCTGGGGAGCCTCAAAACTCACAGTGTCATTTGCAGAACTGATTGGAAATATGGTCTTCTTGAATGGCAAACGTGCTTTTATTGAGGTTCTGCTGTATTTGGTCAGATATGGCACTATTTGTTGTTGGAGCTCCTCTCCGCCAAATTGAGCGGTCTTTTGGACTGGATTTAATGCACTAACGTGTTTCTCGGCCCGGGGAGCTCAAAAACTCACAGTTTCATGCCGGAACTGGTTTGGAAATATGGTTTCTTGATGGCAACGTTGCTTTATTGAGGGTTTCTGCTGTTATCTGGTCAGTTGGCACATTTTGGGTGTAGGAGCTCCCTCGACCAAATTGAGCGTTCTTTTGGACTGGATTTAATGCACTAAGCTTTTTCTCGGCCCTGGGGAGCTCAAACTCCCCGTTTCATGCCGAACTGATTGGAATTATGGTCTTCTTGATGGCAAACGTGCTTTTATTGAGGTTTCTGCTGTATTTGGTCAGATATGGGCACATTTTGTGTTTAGGAGCTCCTTCGCAATTGAGCGAACTTGTTGACTGGATTTAATGCACAAGCTGTATTTTCGGCCCGGGGAGCTCCTCTCGCCAAATTGAGCGTTCTTTTGATCCTGGATTAATGGCACTAAGCTGTTTCTCGGCCCGGGGAGCTCAAAACTCACCACTTTCTTGCCAGACTGATTGGAAATAGGTCTTCTGATGGCAAACGTGCTTTTATTGAGGTTTTCTGCTGTATTTGGTCAGATATGGCACATTTTGTGTGTAGGAGCCTCCTCTCGCCAAATGAGCGTCTTTTGACTGGATTAATGCACTAAGCTGTTTCTCGGCCCGGGAGCTCAAAAACTCACAGTTTTCATGCCAAGAACTGATTGGAAATATGGTTTCTGATGGCAAACGTGCTTTTTATGAGGTTTCTGCTGTATTTGATCAGTTATGGCAATTTTGTGTGTAGGAGCTCCTCTCGCCAAATGAGCGTCTTTTTGACTGGATTTAATGCACTAAGCTGTTTCTCGGCTGGGGAGCTCAAAACTCACAGTTTCATGCCAGAACTGAATGGCATACATGGTCTTCTTAGATGGCCAAAACGTGCTTTATTGAGGTTTTCTGCTCTGTTATTTGGTAGATATGGCCACATTTTTGTTGTTTAGGAGTCCTCTCGCCAATTGAGCGTCTTTTGACTGGATTTAATGCACGAAGCTGTTTCTCGGTGGCCCGGAGAGGAGGCTCCGAGGAAGAGCCTCAAGAGAGACGAAGAGAGAAGAAGAAAGAGAGAGCAGAGAGAGTGCTCAGCAAGTGAGAGAGGAGGTAGAGTAGTCAGAGATGAGAGACAAGGAGAGCTAGAGAGTAGAGCAGAGAGAGAGAGAGAGAAAGAGTAGAAGGAAGCTCAGAGAAAAGGCTAGAGAGGAGAAAGAGAGAGGAGAAGCTAAGAGTAGTAGAGAGAGTAGAAGCTAGAGGGAAGCTCCTCTCGCCAAATTTGAGCGTCTTTTTGACTGGATTTTATGCACTAAGCTGGTTTCTCGGCCGGGGAGCTCAAAACTCACAGTTTCATGCCAGAAACTGATGGAAATATGGTCTTCTTTGAAAAATGGGCAAACGTGCTGTTATTGTCGGTTCTGCTGTATTTGGTCAGATATGCAATTTAGTGTGTAGGAAGCTCCTCTCGGCCAATTGAGCGTCTTTTGACTGGATTTATTGACCTAAGCTGTTTCTCGGCTGAGGGTGAGCTCAAAAACTCACAGTTTTCATGCCAGTAACTGATTGGAAAATTGGTCTTCTGATGGCAAACGTGATTTTATTGAGGTTTTGCCGTATTTGGTCTGATATGGCAACATTTTGTTGTTTGTAGGAGCTCCTCTCGCCAAATTGAGCGTCTTTTGTCACTGCGATTTAATTGCCACTAAGATGTTTCTCGGCTGGGGAGCTCAAAACTACATGTTTCATGCCAGGAACTGATTGGAAAATTATGGTCTTCTTGATGGCAACGTGCTTTTATTGTGGTTTCTGCTGTATTTGGTAGCAGTATGGCACATGTTGTTTGTGTAGGGTTCCTCTCGCCAAATTGAGCGTCTGTTGACTGGATTTAATGCACTAAAGTGTTTACTCGGCCTGGGGGGAGCTCAAAAACTCACAGTTTCATGCCAGGAACTGATTGGAAATATGGTTCTTCTTGAGGCAAACGTGCTTTTATTGATGGTTTTCTGCTGTATTGGTCAGTTATGGCACATTTTGTGTTTAGGAGCTCCTCTCGCCAAATGAGCGTCTTTTGACTGGAATTAATGCACTAAGCTGTTTTCTTCGGCCCGGGGAGCTCCTCTCGCCAAATAAAATTGAGCGTCTTTTCGACTGGAATTTAATGCACTATAGCTGTTCTCGGCACGGGGAGCTCTAAAACTCAAGTTTCATGCCAGAAAGAAATGATTGGAAATATGGTCTTCTTGATGGCAACGTGCTTTTATTGAGTTTCTGCTGTATTTGGTCAGATATGGCACATTTTGTGTGTAGGTGGCTCCTCTCGCCAAATTGAGCGGTCTTTTGCAACTGGATTTTAATGCCTAAGCTGTTTCTCGGATGGGTGAGCTCATAAACTCACAGTTTCATGCCAAACTGATTGGAAAATATGGTTTCTTGATGGCTAACGTGCTTTTATTGAGGTTTCTGCTGTATTTGGTCAGTCATGAACACATTGGGTGTGTAGGAGCTCCTCCTCGCCAAATTGAGCTTCTTTTGACTGGATTTAATGCACTAAGCTGTTTTCTCGGCACTGGGGAGCTCAAAAGTCACAGTTTCATGCCAGAAAATGATTGGAAATATGGTTTCTTGATGGGCAAACGTGCTTTTATTGAGGTTTCTGGCATGGATTTGGTCAGTTATGCACATTTTGTGTGTTAGGAGCTCCTCTCGCCAAATTGGAGTCTTTGACTGGATTTAATGCACTAAGCTGTTTCTCGGCCCGGGGAGCTCAAAACTCACAGTTTCATGCCAGAACTGATTGGGAAAATGGTCTTCTTGATGGCAAACGTGCTTGTATTGAGGCTTTCTGTGTATATGGTCATTTATGGCACATTTTGTGTGTAGGAGCTCCTCTCGCCAAATTGGAGCGCTTTTGACATGAATTTAATGCACTACGTGTTTCTCGGCCTGGGGAGTCAAAAACTCACAGTTTCATGCCAGAACTGATTGGAAATATGGGGTACATCTTGATGGCAAAACGTGCCTTTTATTGAGGTTTTCTGCGGATTTGGTCAGATATGGCACATTTTGTTGTCTAGGAGCTCCTCTCGCCAAATTGAGCGTCTTTAGACTGGATTTTAATGCACTAAGCTGTTTCTCGGCCCGGGGAGTCTCTCTCGCCAAATTGAGCGTCTTTTGACTGGATTTAGCACTAAGCTGTTTCTCGGCTCGGGGAGCTCAAAACTCACAGTTTCATGCCAGAACTGATTGGAAAATATGGTTTCTTGATGCAAACGTGCTTTTATGGAGGTTTCTGATGTCTTTTGGTCAGAATATGGCACATTTTGTGTTGTAGGAGCTCCTCTCGCCAAATTGAGCGTCCTTTTGACTGGATTTAATGCGACTAAGCTGTTCTCGGCCGGGGAAGCTCTCTCGCCAAATTTGATGCGGTCTTTTGACTGGATTTAATGCATAAGCTGTTTCACGGCCCGGGGGAGCTCAAAACTCACAGTTTCATGCCTGAATGATTGGAAATTTGGCTTCTTTGATGGCAAACGTGCTTTTATTGAGGTTTCTGCTGTATTTGGTCAGATATGGCACATTTTGTGGTGTAGTGAGCTCCTCTCGCCAAATTGAGCGTCTTAGTGCCCTACCTGGATTCATGTAATGCACTAAAGACTGTTCTCCGGCCGGGGTGCTCTCTCGCCAAATTGAGCGTCTTTTGGACTGGATTAAATGCACTAAGCTGTTCTCGGCCAGGGGAGACTCAAAAACTCACAGTTTCATGCCAGAACTGATTGGAATATGGTCTCTTGATGGCAAACGTGCTTTTATTGAGGTTTTCTGCTGTATTTGGTCAGTTATGGCACATTTTGTGTTGTAGGAGCTCATCTCGCACAAAGTTGAGCGTCTTTTGACATGGATTTAATGCACTCAGCTGTTTTCTGCACGGGGAGCTCAAAACTCACAGTTCATGCCAGCACTGATTGGAAATATGGTCTTCTTCGATGGCAAACGTGCTTTATTGAGGTTCTGCTGTATGTTGGTCAGTTAGAGCAGCAGTTTGTGTGTAGGAGCTCCTCTCGCCAAACTTGAAGCGTCTTTTGATCTGGATTTAATGCACTAAGCTGATTTCGGCCCGGGGAGCTCAAAACTCACAGTTTTCTGCCAGAAAACTGATTGGAAATATGGTCTTCCTTGATGGCCAAACGTGTTTTATTGAGGTTTTTCTGCTGTATTTGGTCTAGATATGGCACATTTTGTGTGTAGGAGCTCCTGCTCGCCAAATAGAGCGTCTTTTGACTGGATTTAATGCACTAAGCTGTGTTCTCGGCCCGGGGTGCTCCAAAAAAAAAATCACTGTTTCATGCCAGAAACTGATTGGAAATATGGTCTTCTTGATGGCAAACGTGCTTTGATTGAGGTTTCTGCTGTATTTGGTCCAGTTATGGCCATTTTGTGTGTAGGAGCTCCTCTCGCCAAATTGAGCGTCTTTGACTGGATTTAATGACTAAGCTGTTCTCGGCCCGGGGAGCTCAAACTCACAGTTTTATGCCAGAACTGATTGGAAATATGGTCTTCTTGATGGCAAAACGTGCTTTTTATTGAGGTTTCTGCTGTTATCTTGGTTCAGATATGGCACATTTTGTGTGTTAGGAGCTCTCTCGCCAAATTGAGCGTCTTTTGACTGGATTTAATGCACTAAGCTGTTTCTCGGCCCGGGGAGATCCTCTCGCCAAGTTGAGCGTTTTTGACTGGATTTAATGCACTGTAGTGTTTTCGGCCCGGGGGAGCTCAAAATATCACAGTTTCATGCCAGAACTGATTGGAAATTATGGTGCTTCTTGATGGCAAAACGTGCTTTTTATTGAGGTTTCTGCTGTATTTGGTCAGATTATGGCCACATTTTGTGTGTAGGTAGGAGCTCCTTCTCGCCATTTGAGCGTCTTTTTGATGGATTTAATGCACTAAGCTGGTTTCTGGCCGGGGGAGCTCCTCTCGCCAATTGGAGCGTCTTTTGACTGGATTTAATGCACTAAGCTGTTTCTCGGCCCGGGGGGGTGAGCTCAAAACTCACAGTTTCATGCCAGGAACTGTTTGGAAATATTGGTTTTCTTGATGGCAAACGTGCTTTTATTGAGGTTTTGCTGTATTTGGTCAGTTTTATGGCACATGTTGTGTGTAGGAGTCCTCTCGCCAATTGAGCTGTCTTTGACTGGATTTTAAATGCACTAAGTGTTTCTCAGGCGCAGGGGGCCCGGGGCGATGCTCAAAACTCACAGTTTCATGCCCAGGAACGAATGGAAATATGTCTTCTTGATGGCAAACGTGCTTTTATAGAGGTTTCTGCTGTATTTGGGTCAGATATGGCCACATTTTGTGTGTTAGGAGCTCTCTCGCCAATTGAGCGTCTTTTGACTGGATATTATGCACTAAGCTGTTTTCTCGGCCTGGGGGAGCTCAAAACTCACAGTTTCATGCCAGAACTGTTGGAAATATGGTCTTCTTGATGGCAAACCGTGCTTTTATTGAGGTTTCTGATATGTATTTGTATGATATGGCACATTTTCTGTGTTTAGGATGCTACTCTCGGGGCCAAATTGAGCGTCTTTTGAATGGATTTAGTTGCACTAAGCTGGTTTTCTTTGGGCCCGGGGAGCTCAAAACTCACAGCTTTCATGCCAGAACTGATTGGAATATGGTCTTCTTGATGGCAAACGTGTGCTTTTATGAGGTTTCTGTGTTTTGGTTCAATATGGCACATTTTGTGTGTAGGAGCTCCTCTCGCCAATTGAGCGTCTTTTGACTGGATTTAATTGCACTAAGCTGTTTCTCGGCCCTTGGGGAGCTCAAAACTCACAGGTTCATGCAGAACTGATTGGAAATTATGGTCTTCTTGATGGGCAACGTGATTTTATTGAGGTTTGCTGTCTTTGGTCAGATATGGCAACATTTTGTGTTTCAGGAGCTTCTCTCGCCCAAAATTGAGCGTCTTTTTGGACTGGATTTATGCACTAAGCTGTTTCTCGGCCCGGGGAAGCTCAAAAACTCACAGTTTCATGCCAGAAACTGATTGGAAATATGGTCTTTTGATGGCAAACGTGCTTTTATTGTGGTTTCTGCTGTTTATCTTGGTCAGTTATGGCACATTTTGTGTGTAGGAGCTCCTCTCGCTCAAATTGAGCGCTTTTGACTGGATTTATGCACTAAGCTGGTTCTCGGCCCGAGGGAGCTCCTCTCGCAAAATTGAGCGTCTTTTTGACTGGATTTAATGCAATAAGCGGTTTTCTCGGCCGGGGGAGATCCTCTCGCCAAATTGAAAGCGTCTTTTGACTGGATTTATGCACTAAGCTGAGGGTTTTTTTCTCGGGCATCCGGGGAGCTCCTCTCGCTCCATAATTGAGCGTATTTTGACTGGATTTAATGCACTATAGCTGTTTCTCGGCGGGGTGAGCTCAAAAACTCACAGTTTCATGCAGAAATGATTGGAAAATTGGTTATTCTTGATGGCAAACGTGACTTTTATTGAGGTTTCTGCTGTATTTGGTCAGATATGGCACATTTTGTGTGTAGGAGCTCCTCTCGCCAAATTGAGCGTCTTTTGACTGGATTTAATGCACTAAGCTGTTTCTCGGCCGGGGAGCTCAAAACTCACAGTTTCATGCCAGAACTGATTGGAAATATGGTCTTCTTGATGGCAAACGTGCTTTTATTGAGGTTTCTGCTGTATTTGGTCAGATATGGCACATTTTGTGTGTAGGAGCTCCTCTCGCCAAATTGAGCGTCTTTTGACTGGATTTAATGCACTAAGCTGTTTCTCGGCCCGGGGAGCTCAAACTCACATTTCATGCCAGAACTGATTGGAAATTGGTCTTCTTGATGGCAAACGTGCTTTTATTGAGGTTTCTGCTGTATTTGGTCAGATATGGCACATTTTGTGTGTAGGACTCCTCTCGCCAAATTGAGCGTCTTTTGACTGGATTTAATGCACTAAGCTGTTTCTCGGGGCCCCGGGGGAGTTTTCATACAAAACTCACAGTTTCATGCCAGAATGATTGGAAATATGGTCTTCTTGATGGCAAACGTGCTTTATTGAGGTTTCTGCTGTATTTGGTCAGATATGGCACATTTTGTGTGTAGACTCCTCTCGCCAAATTGAGCGTCTTTTGACTGGATTTAATGCACTAAGCTGTTTCTCGGCCCGGGGAGCTCAAAACTCACAGTTTCATGCCAGAACTGATTGGAAATATGGTCTTCTTGGGGGATGGGCGTACGTTGCTTTTTTGAGGTCTCTCGCATTGAGGTTTTTGACTGGATTTAATGCACTAAGTGTTTTCGGCCGGGGAGCTCCTCTCGCCAAATTGAGCGTCTTTTGACTGGATTTAATGCACTAAGCTGTTTCTCGGCCCGGGGAGCTCAAAACTCACAGTTTCATGCCAGAATGATTGGAAATATGGTCTTCTTGATGGCAACGTGCTTTTATTGAGGTTTTTTGATTGGACTTTTTGTGTAGACTCCTTCTGCAAATTGAGGTCTTTTGCGATTTATGATGCTGTTTGTCGCCGGGAGTCTCCGCAATGAGCTCTTGCGATTAATGCTAGCTGTTTTGCCGGAGCTAAACTCCGTTCACAAAATTTGGAAATTGGTTTCTTGATGGCAAACGTGCTTTTATTGAGGTTTCTGCTGTATTTGGTCAGATATGGCACATTTTGTGTGTAGGAGTCCTCGCTTCGTTGAGGTTTTTGACTGGTTTTGGCCGGGTCTCACAGCTGCCAAAAACGTTGGAAAATGGCTGTGGAAAGTCTTTTTGAGGTTCTGCGTTTTTGTGGTTGCACTTTTTTGTAGATCTCGCAATTGTTTGACTGGTTTGCATAAGCTGTTTTGGCGGGTTACTCAATATGGTTTGTTGGCTTTGCAAGTTTTCGGTCTCGTTTGCCAAACTATGTTTATGGCTGTTGAATCTTCTGTCAATTTTGAGGCGTTGACTTTTGTGTTGGAGCTCCTCCGCCCGGATTAATGAAGCGTTTTGCCGGATAACCACGTTTCTGCCGGGAGAAATAGTTTCATGAAAGGCTATTGAGTTGGTTTTTGTCAAATGTTATGGGCACAATTTTGTGTGTACGGGGTCTTTTGACGTGACGGATTTTTAATCACATTCAAGCTGGGAGAGTCTTATCAATCGGCTATTGAATTGCTTTTTGGCAAATGGCTTTTTGAGGTCTCTGCCAATTGACTTTTGTGGATTTATGCATAGCTTTTGGCCGGATAATCACTTAGCCGATGTTGGAAATAGTCTTTATGCAAACTGTTAATTGTTCTGATGGATTTCGGGTTTGGATTAAATGTGTTTCGGCCCGGGAATACTTGCGTATGATAGTTTTTGGGACTGTTTTGATTTTGTATTTGGTGATATGCAATTTTTTAGAGTCTCATTGGCTTGAGTTTATGAGTTTGGCCGGGAGCTCAAATCATTTTGCAGATATGAAATAGGTTTCTAGGAGTCTTATTGAGTTATTGTGTTGGACTTGTTAGAGCTCTATTGGTTTTGATGTTAATCTTTTGGTTAATTGGTGCTTTTATTGGTTTGCATATACGTAGGCTGGTTTCGAGGCAGGTTTATTTGCTGTTTTGGCGATGGAATTTTGTTTTGGAGCCTTGCAATGAGGTTTTTGTGATTTATGCATATGTTTTGCGGACTCAAATACATTTGCCGATATTGATTGGTTTTTGTGGCAGCTTTATGGTTCGTGTCTTGCCAATTGGATTTGGTTTTAGGACTGCATTGCGTTTTCTGATTTATGCAACTGTTTTGCGGATCTTGCAAATTGGCTTTTTGACGGATTATGAAATTTTTCGGCCGGGAGCTCATTAGTCTCTTATGTTGAATTAGCTTTTTGGCAAGCTTTATGTTCGATTGCAATATGGCACTTTTGGAGTCTTGCAATTGGTCTTTTGATGTAATCATTAGCTGTTTCTCGGCCCGTGGTAACTGCTTTTTGAGATTGAATATTTTTGGATTTATGACTAAGTTTCTATGGAGGTTTATTGCAAACCTTTATGCGTTTTGTGATGGTTTTATGCAAATGTTTTGGCGGGTTTTGCTTTTGCAAATGATTGTATTTTTGTAGGTTTCCCTCGCCATGAGGTCTTTTATGGTTTATGCAATGTTTCTCGTCGGGATCAAATTAGTTTTTGCCGGATTAGCATATGGTTTCTGTTGGGCTATGCTTTTGAGTTTTCTGATTTTGTAGGCTTTTTCGGTTGGGCCTCAAACTGCTTTTGCGGATTTAAATAAGGTTTCTCCGAGAGCTAAAGTTTTTTGCGGAAATGTTGAATTGGATTCTTTGGAAGTGCTTTTGAATTTGGTTTTGGTGATTTGATTTTGGCTTTTGGTGCCATTTGGCGTTTTGAAGTTATGTAAGTTTAGCTGTTTTGGCCCGGGGAACTCAAAATACTTTCTGCAAAATGTTATGTTTTGATGGAACTCTTTTTTTGGGTTTCTGCTGTATTTGGTCAGATTGGCACATTTTGTTGTGTCTCTCGCCAATTGGTTTTTGGTTTGTTAATGGCTTTGCCGCGGGAGTCAAAACAGTTTCATGAGGATATT
>JAWZSL010000353.1:0-19290 GCA_034769285.1 Lutjanus argentimaculatus | reverse complement strand
TAGCTAGCTATAAAACACTAAGAGTTGCATAACTCGGTCAAAATAAATCCTAACGACACCAAGTCTGAGATCCTTGGTTGTCATGTGACTGTGGGGCTATGAGCCAAATTTTGTTCATTTTCGCCACTAGGGGGCGCTGCAAATATGGCAAAGTTATATCTCTTAAACGGCAGCACCGATTTTTTACCAAATTTGGTGGGCATGATGCTGGGTCACTCCTGAGGCCATATCTTGAAGGTAATCCCGACTGGTCAAAGTGGGCGTGGCTTATTATGAGATAAACAACAAACCTTTATTTCAGCCCAAGTATTATGCTGAGGACTGTGAAATTTACAGGGTATATATAGAATAGGACACAGACCACCCATACCAAAAATTGTGCATCTACTCCACTAGGTGGCGCCATAACGGACGCAAACGCGTTTTGGCCTGTAACTTCCACATTTTTAATCACATCTTCATAAACTTTATATCCACGTGTTCCCTGAATAGATCCGCATCTTCTGACATAGGCCACGCCCACTACCACAGCATATTTCTCATTGTAAGTCGCTACACGTCAAAAACCTACTTTTTCGAACTCCTCCTAGGGTTTACACTCCATCTGCATGAAACTTAGCACACCCAGTATCCAGACTTGCCTGATCAAAAGTTATCAAAAGAATTTTGCTACTCCAAAAAACGTGGTACTTATAAATAAGCAATTATTTCTGCTAGCTAAAAATCACATACTGTTGCATATTTTTGTCAAAATAAAAGCTATCGACATGAAACTCAAGTCACTTGTTTCCGAGGTCAACCAGAGGCTCTGTGCCAAATTTGGTGCAAATTCGTCAACAGGGGGCGCTATAAACTGAGAAAAATCAAGTGACACAAAAGTTGTTCAGAATCGCACGAAATTCGGCAAGCGCCATCTGGAGTCGCTCCTGAGGCCGCCTGTAAAGTTTAGTGATGTTTGGTCAAAGTGGGCGTGACTTCTTACAACAAACATATTGAGCTTTTCACAATGCTCTTCCATTACAATAAGAGCAACGGAGAGAGAGGGCAGCCTTGTTCGACCCAGCGTTCGATAGCAGATCTTGGCGGTGTGCCTTCTGGTGACGAAACGGAGCCATTTGCGTTGCGTGGGCTCCGCGATGCGCGGGGGCCGAGTCGCGCGGGAGGCTTGGCCCCCGTTCATAACTGCTTGCAGTTCTAGTTAGGGGGCCAAGCCCGCGGGGCCTGGGGGACGCGTATGCAAGCATACGCGTTTCCCAGGACCAGCGGTGCTGGGAACCCTATTGTTTTTGTTCGGATTTTTATAGTTCTTCTTCACTATTATTAGGGGGCCAAGCCCGCGGGGGGCTGGGAACCGCGTATGCAAGCATACGCGTTTCCCAGCACCAGCGGTGCTGGGAACCCTATTGTTTTTGTTCAGATTTTTATTATTATTATTATTCATATTATTATTATTTTATTCTTCCACGGGTAAAAGTGGTGCTGCAGGCTAAACCGTGCAAGGGAGGGCGGTGCAATATGGACGGTTGGTCCAGACCCCTGCACAGACCTCAGGCGCAAAACTTGACATACGTCCGCCAGCAGGTGGCGCTATGACCAAGGGAAACATGTTTTGCCCTATAACTCCCACACCGTATGACGCACATTCAAAAGCCTCATATCCACAGATTCCCTGAATAGCCCTGGATCACCTGGGGTAGGCCACGCCCATTTCCGCCTATAATTTTTTTTCAGGAAATCGCAAAAACTCAAAAACCTACTTTTTCTAACTCCTCCTTGGGGTTTCGTCCAAACAGTGTCAAATTTGGCACGTACGGTCTTCAGAGGGATCTAATCTAAAGATATCAAAAGAATTTCGTTCTGTCAAAGTATGCGCAAATTATTAACGAATAAACTTTTCCAGCTAGCTATAATAACGCGAACAGTTGCATAATTCGGTCAAAGTACATGCTAATGACACCAAATCTGAGATCCTTGGTTGCCATGTCACTGTGGGGCTATGAGCCAAATTTGGCTGATTTCGGCCACTAGGGGCCGCTGCAAACATGGGAACGTCATATCTCTTAAACGGAAACACGATTTTTACGAAATTTGGTGGGTATGATGCTGGGTCACTCCTGAGGCCATACCTTGAAGGTAATCCCCACTGGTCAAAGTGGGCGTGGCTTATTACGAGATAAACAACAAACATTTACTTTAGCTCAAGTATAACGCTGAGAGCTGTGAAATTTACAGGGTATATATAGACTAGGACACAGACCACGCATACCAAAAATTGGGCGTCTACTCCACTAGGTGGCGCTGTAATGGACGCAAACGCATTTTGGCCTGTAACTTCCAACTTTTTAATCACATCTTAATAAACTTTATATCCACGTCTTCCCTGAATAGAGCCGCATCTTCTGACATAGCCCACGCCCACTCCCACAGCATATTTCTCTTTGTAAGTCGCTACACATCTAAAACCTACTTTTTCAAACTCCTTCTAGGGTTTACGTTCCATCCACACGAAACTTTGCACACACAAACTCCAGACGTACCTCATCAAAAGTTTTCAAAAGAATTTTGCTACTCCAAAAAATGCGGTACTTTATAAATAAACAATTCTTTTTGCTAGCTAAAAAACACATACTGTTGCATATTTTTGTCAAAGTAAAAGCTATTGACATGAAACTCAAGTCACTTGTTTCAGAGGTCAACCAGAGGCTCTGAACCAAATTTGGTGCAAATTGCTCAAAAGGGGACGCTATAAACCGAAAAATCAAGCGAACAAAATTTTCCAGTTCGACGAAATTGGCGACACTGTGCATCCCTCCCTAACCGGCCTGTAAAGTTATGATGTTTGGTAAAAGGGGGCTACTTTTTACAACAAACACATTACCTTTTTCACACTGCTCTTCCCTTTACAATAAGACAAGGGAGAAGAGGGCAGCCTTGCCCCACCCAGTGTTCATAAGATTTGGCGGTGTGCCTCACGGGTGACGAAACGGGCCGTTCGCGTTGCTCGGTCCGCGACGCAGGGGGGCCGATCGGCGGGAGGCTTGGCCCCCTTCATAACTGCTTGCGTTCTAGTTATTTTTTTATTTTTCCACCGCTAAAGTGGTGCTGGGCTAAACCTGCAAGGGGGGGTGTTGAAATTTGGAGGGTTTGGCCCAAACCCCCTGCCGTACCTCAGGCGAAAAAAATCACATATGTCGCCAGCAGGGGGCGCTATAAACCAAGGGCAACCGTTTTGGCCATATCCCCCTGCACTATTCCACATTCAAAAAGCCCATACCAAGTTTCCCTGAATTGCCCGAATCACCTCTGGGCCCACCCCTTTCCCCCTATAAATTTTTTTTCCTATGTCCCCAAAACGGAAAACCTATTTTTCGAATCCTCTTGGGGGTTTTGTCTATCATGTGAAATTTGGCCGTATGCTCTTCGAGGGATTGATCAAAATTTTATCAAAAGAATTTTTTTCACAAAATATGCGCTAATTATTAACGCATAAATTTTTCTATAGCTAAAAAAACAAAAACATTTTGCAATCTGGGTAAAAAAAAATGTAATGACACCAATTGAGATCCTTCATTGCCAGTGACTGTGGGGGTATAGCCAACTTGGTGGTGTTCCTCTGGGGGGCGCTGCAAATATGCCAACGTTAAATCTCTTAACGGAAACACCGATTTTTCCCAAAAATTTGGGTAGTAGAGGGGGTCACTCCTGGGGGCCATATCTTGAAGGTAATCCAAAGGGGTAAAAGGGGGCGTGGCTTATTACGAGATAAACAACAAACATTTTATTTCAGCCAAATTATGCTGGGGGGCTGTGAAATTTACAGGGTATATAAGAATAGCACACACCAGGCCTACCAAAAATTGTGCTCTACTCCACTAGGTGGCGCTGTGCCCGACTCAAACGCATTTTAGCCCTAACTTCAATTTTTAAATCACATTTTTCATAAACTTTTTTCCCCGTATTCCCTACATAATCCCATCTTCTACATAGGCCCGCCCACTCCCACAGCTATTTCTCTTTGAAAGTCGCTACTGTCGAAAACCTACTTTTTCAAAATCCCCCTAGGTTTTTAAACCCCATCTGCACGAAACTTTCCAAAATTCAAGACCCTCATCAAAAGTTATCAAAGTTTTTTGCTACCCCAAAAAAGGGGTACTTATAAATAAAAAATTTTTTCCGCTAGCTAAATAACACATCCCTTTGCATATTTTTGTCAAAGTAAAACTATCACATGAAACTCAAACACTTGTTTCAGGGGTCAACCAGGGACTCTGTACCAAATTTTGCGCAAATTCCCCGATGGGGGGCGCTATAAACAGAAAAAAATCAAGCAACCAAAAATTCCCGGGATTCGCACGAAATTTGGCGAGCGCCTTGGGGAGTCGCCCCCAGGCCACTATAAAGTTTGTTATTTTTGGTAAAAGGGGTGTGATTTTTACAACAAACATTTCAACATTTGACATTCAGTTTTTTTTCCCATACAGTAAAGGGGCAGAGACGGGCAGCCTTTTTTTTGCCCAAGATTTAAGGCAAACCTCGGCAACGTGCCCCCCGGTCACGAAAAAAGGCCTTTGCGTTGCGTGGGGCTCCGTCCCCCCAGGGCCGATTCGCCGGAGGCTGGCCCCCTTCATAATGCTTGCAGTTCTTTGGGGGGCCAAACCGCGGGCCTGGGGGACATATCACAAGCATCCCTTTCCCGGGCCCCGGGGTGCTGGGAAACCCCTATTTTTTTGTTCGGTTTTTTTTTTCTTATTTTATTTTTTTTTTTCCCCCTAAAATGGTACGCACAAAACCCGTGCAGGGGGGCGGTGAAAATTGGAGGGTTGGTCCAGACCCTGCGGGGCCTCAACGCAAAAATTGACAATTCTGCCAGCAGGGGGCGTTTAATAACCGGGGAAACCCCTTTTTTGGCCTATAACTCCACCTGATGTCGCACATTAAAAACCCTACATCCCCAGAGTCCCTGATTTGCCTGAATCTCCGGGGCAAAGCCACGCCCATTTCCGCCTAGAATTTTTTTTCAGGAAATCGCAAAAACTCGAAAACCTATTTTTTTTGAATCCCCCTTTGGGGGTTTGGGCCCCCGTCACGTAAAAAAGGGGCACGCAGTTCCCCCGGCCCTGATCTAAATTTATCAAAAAATTTTGTTCGGTCAAAAACGGCAAATTATTAACGAAAAAAATTTTCTAGTAGCTAAAAAAAACACTAAGGTTCATAACTCGGTCAAAAAAAAATCCTAACGCACCAATTGAACCTTGGGGTTGTCTTTACGGGGGGCTATGACCCAAATTTTTTTCATTTTCCCACTGGGGGGCGCTGCAAATAGGAAAATTTTATATCTCTTAACGGCAGCAGATTTTTACCAAATTTGGGGGCATATGCGGGTCACTCCTGGGGCCATTCTTAAGGAAATCCCGACGGTCAAAGGGGCGGGGCTTATTAGAAAAACAAAAACCTTTATTTCAGCCCAAGTATTAGCTGAGGACTGTGAAATTTACAGGTAAATAGAATAGGACACAGACCACCATAAAAAATTTTTGTGCATCTCTCCACTAGGTGGCGCCATAACACGCAAACGCTTTTTGGCCTGTAACTTCCACATTTTTAATCACATTTTTCAAAACTTTATATCCACGTTTTCCCCTAAATGCCCGCATCTTCCATGGCCACGCCCACTACCACGCAATTTCCATTGTAAGTGCACACTCAAAAAACCTATTTTTTCGAACTCCCCCCGGGGTTTTACACTCCATCTGCTAAAACTTAGCACACCCATACCAGACTTGCTAAATCAAAAGTTATAAAAAGAATTTTGCTCTCCAAAAAAGTGGTACTTATAAAAAAAAATTATTTCTGCTAGCAAAAAAACACATACTGTTCATATTTTTGTCAAAATAAAACTATCACATAAAAACTAAAGTCACTTTTTCCGAGGTCAACAGAGGCTCTCCCAAATTTTTTTTTGGTGCAAATTCGTCAACAGGGGCCTATAAACGGGAAAAAAAATAAGTGACCCAAAAAGTTGTTCAAAATCGCCAAATTCGGCAACCCCCATCTGGAGTCGCTCCTGGGGCCGGGCCTGAAAATTTTTAGTGATTTTGGTAAAATGGGCGTGACTTTTTTAAACAAACATTTTGAGCTTTTCACAATGCTTTTCCCCATTACAAAGGCAAGGGAGAAGAGGCCCCCTTGTTCGACCCGCTTCGATAGCAATCTTTGGGGGTGTGCCTTCGGTAAAAACGGACCTTTGCGTTGCGGGGGGGTCCCATGCGCGGGGGGGGAGCGCGCGGGAGGCTTGGCCCCCTTTTATAAATGCTTGCAGTTTGGGTTTGGGGGGCCCAAACCCGCGGGGTGGGGGGGCGCGTATGCAAGCTACGCGTTTTCCCCGGCCAGCGGTGTGGGCCCTATTGTTTTTTTCGGATTTTTATAGTTCTTCTTCACTATTATTAGGGGGGCCCAAACCCCCGGGGGGTGGGGGCCGCTAGCAACATACGCGGTTTCCCCGGGCCACGGGGGCTGGGAACCCCATTGTTTTTGTTCAATTTTTATTATTCCTATTATTATTTTTTTTTCTTTCCCGGGGTTTAAAAATTGGGGCGGGGGGCTAAACCGTGCAAGGGGGGGGTGGGGCAATTTGGAGGATTGGTCCATACCCCCCAGGGACCTCGATCAAAAAAATTTAGTATGTTGCCCAGGGGGGGCTATAACAAGGGAAACGCGTTTTGGGCCTATAACTCCCCCCAAACGTTGTCGCCATTTAAAAGCCATATCCCTGATTCCCCGAATTTCCTGAATACCCGGGTAGGCCACGCCCATTTCCCCTAGATTTTTTTCCCCCAAAAAAGCAAAAAAATGGAAAACCCACTTTTTCGTTTTCATCCTTTGGGGGTTTTTTCCCCTTTTATGTGAAATTTGGGGACTATCGTCTTAGGGGATCTGATCTTAATTACAAAAAAATTTCGTTTTGTCAAAGTATGCGAAAATTTTTAAAAATAAAATTTTTTAGCTACTAAAAAAACCGAACAGTTTCATTCTTGGGCAAAAAAATGCTAAAACACCAAACTAGATCCTTCTTTCATGCTACTTGGGGGGTTGAGCCAAAATTTGGGGATTTTGGGCCCCTAGGGGGGCTGAAAAATGGGGAAGGTTATATCTCTTAAACGGCAACACCCAATTTACCCAAAATTTGGGGGGCGATGTTGGGTGATCCCAGGCCTATCTTCAAAGGAAACCCCATGGCAAATGGGGGGGGGCTTGTTACGAATAAACAATAAACACTTGTTTTAGCTCAATATTACCTGAGGCTGGAAATTTTTCAGTGTTTATAGAAAAGGGCCCAGCCCCCCATCCCCAAAAAAGTCGTATAACCACTGGGGGCGCTGTAATGGACGCAAACCCTTTTGGCCCGTAACTTCCCAAAATTTTTAATTACATCTTTTAAACTTTATATCCTGTTTTCCCGGGAAAAGAGCCGCTCTTTTACATGGCCCCCGCCCACTCCCACAAAATTTCTCTTTGGGAGTCGCTACACATCAAAAACCACTTTTTTGAATCCTCCTAGGGTTTACGCTCCCTCTGCCCAAAAATTTGCACACACAATCTCCGGGCTTGCCCCATCAAAAGTTTTTAAAAAAATTTTGCACTCCAAAAAATCGTTTTTCTTATAAATAACAAATTTTTTCCCCTGCTAAAAAACACATCCGTTGCATATTTTTTTCAAAGTAAAAGCTATCAACTCAAACTCAATAACACTTTCAGAGGTCAACCACAGGGTCTGTGCCAAAATTTTGGGGAAAATTGACTGATTGGGGGCGCTATAAACAGAGAAAAATGAACGGCACAAAGTTGCCAGATTCGCACAAAAATTTGGTGAGCGCCATGTTTTGTCACTCCCAAGGCCGTCTGTAAAATTTTGTCATGTTTGCTCAAAAGGCCCTGACTTCTTACAAAAAAATATTCTGCCTTTGACACTTGCAGTGCTTTCCCATTACGTAAAGGGGGAAACGGGCAGCCTTTTTTGACCCCACATTTAACGGGAAACCTCCGACGTCCTTCCGGGGACGAAAAAGGCCTTTGCGTTGCGGGGCTCCCCGAGCCCAGGGGGCCATCGCGCGGGGGCTTGGCCCCCGTTCATAACGCTTTCAGTTCTAGTTATTGGGGGCCAACCCGGGGGGCTGGGGGGGGGCCCTATCACAAACAAAAGCGTTTCCAGGACCACTTGCGGGGAACCCCTTGTTTTTGTTCGGATTTTTTTTTTTATTATTAGGGGGCCCAAACCCGCGGGGGTGGGGAACCGACTGCAAAGCAACCGTTTCCCCCACCAGCGGGGCTGGGAAACCCCATTTTAATTGTTCCGATTTTTTTTTTATTTTTTTTTATTCTTCCGTTGATAAAAGTGCTATGCAGGCTAAAACCCTCAAGGGAGGGGGGTGGGAAATTTTGGGGGATTTTTCCAGACCCCCGCACTACCTCAGGCCCCAAAAATTGACAATGTCTCCAGCAGGGGGCGTATAAACCCAAGGAAACACGCTTTTTCCTATAACCCCAAATCCCTTTTGGGCACATTCAAAAGCCTCATTTCACAAATTTCCCCGAATTGCCCCGAATCACCCTAGGGCCCGCCATTTCCCCCTGAATTTTTTTTCAGGAAATCGCTAAAACCGAAACCTACTTTTTGAAATCCCCCTTGGGTTTTTGGTCCACAGGTGAAATTTTGGGGTTTTCCCTTGTCACGCACCTGATCTAAAGTTATCAAAACATTTTTTGGGTTTGGGCAAAATATGCGCAAATTTTAACGATAAAATTTTATAGTAGCTAAAAAAAAGCGAACATTCTATCTCGGTCAAAATAAAAGCTAACGACACCAAATCCAAGATCTTGGTTTTTTCATGTACTGTGGGGGTGTGAGCCAAGTTTGGTTAATTTGCCCACTAGGGGGCGCTGCAAATATCCAAGTTATATCTCTTAAACGGGGAACACCGGTTTTTACCAAATTTGGTGGGGATGATGCGGGTCACTCCCGAGGGGATATCTTGATATAACAACTGGTCAAATGGGCGTGGCTTATTACACATAAACAACAAACTTAATTTTAGCTCAAGTATTTTGCTGAGGGGTGTGAAATTTTTTCGGGGGAATATAGAAAAGGACACACACCACCCCCCACCAAAAAATTATCATTACTCCACTAGGGGGCACTTAAAGGACAAAACCCGTTTTTAGTAACTTCCCCATTTTTATCCAAAATTCATAAAAATTTTTATCCCCGTTTCCTACTAACCCGCATCTTCTCCTAACCCGCCCACTTCCACAACACATTTTTTTTTTTAATTCGTACCGTTAAAAACCCATTTTTCGAACTCCCGTAGGCTTTACCCCCATCTGCACGAAACTTTGCCTACTCTCCAGATCGGCCTGTCAAAAGTTATCAAAAAATTTGCTACTCCAAAACGCGGTACTTTTCAAAAAATCAATTTTTTTCCCGCTACCAAAAAAAACCCCTATTTCTGCATATTTTGTCAAAATAAAAGTTTTCGACTGAAACTCAAATCACTGTTTCGATCGCAGAGGCTCTGTACAAATTTGGTGCAAATTTGTCAAAAGGGGCCTATAAAATGAAAAAATCAAGCACACAAAAGTTGCTCAGGGGTTCGCCAAAAATTTTGTGAGCGTGTGTGGAGTCACTCCCGAGGGCCCGCCCTAAATTTGTACTGTTGGGCAAAAATGGGGGTGATTTACACAAACATATTCAGCAATAATCAGACTTTCCCGTGTCTTTCCCCTTACAAAAGAAAAGTGAAAAAGAGGGGGATCCTTGTTTGCCCATGTGCGATAGCAAACTTTGGGGATACTTTCCGTACCAAAATAAACCATTCGCGTTGGTGGGCTACGCGACGCCCGGGAGCCGAGTCGCGCGGGAGGCTTGGCCCCCTTTCATAACTGCTTGCAGTTCTAGTTAGGGGGCCAAGCCCGCGGGGGCTGGGGAACGCGTATGCAAGGCATACGCGTTTCCCAGCACCAGCGGTGCTGGGAACCCTATTGTTTTCGTTCCGATTTTTATTTAGGGGGCCAAGCCCGCGGGGCCTGGGGGACGCGTATGCAAGCATACGCGTTTCCCAGGACCAGCGGTGCTGGGAACCCTATTGTAATTGTTCAGATTTTTATTTTTCTTCTTCCTTATTTTTATTTTTCCACCGCTAAAAGTGTTGCTGCAGGCTAAACCGTGCATGGGAGGGCGGTGCAATTTGGAGGGTTGGTCCAGACCCCTGCACGTACCTCAGGCGCAAAAAATCACATATGTCCGCCAGCAGGGGGCGCTACAACAAGGGAAAACGCGTTTTGGGCTATAACTCCCACACGTATGTCGCACATTCAAAAGCCTCATATCCTCAGATTCCTCAATAGCACTGAGTCACCTGGGCTAGGCCACGCCCATTTCCGCCTATAATTTTTTTCCCGCAAAATCGCGAAAACTGGAAAAACCTACTTTTTCGAACTCCTCCTTGGGGTTTTATCCGTTCAGTGTGAAATTTGGCACGTACAGTCTTCCGATGGTCCTGATCTAAAGTTATCAAAAGAATTTCGTTCCGTCAACATATGCGCTAATTATTAACGAATAAATTTTTCTAGCTAGCTATAAAAACGCGAACAGTTGGATATCTCGGTCAAAATAAATCCTAACGACACCAAATCTGAGATCCTAGGTTGGCATGTGGCTGTGGGTATGTGAGCTAAATTTGGCTAATGTTGGCCACTAGGGGGCGCTGCAAATATGGAACATTTATATCTCTTAAACAGCAACACGATTATTATGAAATTTGGTGGGTATGATGCTGTGTCACTCCTGAGGCCATATCTCCAAGGTAATCACGACTGGTCAAAGTGGGCGTGGCTTATTACAAGACAAAAAAACGAACATTTATTTCAGCTCAAGTATTATGCTGAGGGCTGTGAAATTTACAGGGTATATATAGAACAGCACACAGAATAGCCATACCAAAAATTGTCCATCTACTCCACTAGGTGGCGCTGTAACGGACCCAAATGAATTTTGACCTGTAACTTCCAGATTTTAAATCACATCTTCATAAACTTTATATCCACATGTTCCCTGAGTAGACCCGCATCTTCTGACATAGGCCACGCCCACTCCCACAGCATATTTCTCTTTGTAAGTCGCTACACGTTAAAAACCTACTTTTTCGAACTCCTCCCAGGGTGTACGCTCCATCTGCACGAAACTTTGCACACACAATCTCCAGACGTGCCTCATCAAAAGTTATCAAAAGAATTTTGCTACTCCAAAAAACATGGTACTTATAAATAAACAATTTTTTCCGCTAGCTAAAAAACACATACTGTTGCATATTTTTGTCAAAGTAAAAGCTATCAACATCAAACTCAGTCCCCACGTTTCAGAGGTCAACCAGAGGCTATGTGCCCAAATTTGCGCAAATTGACCGATAGGGGGCGCTATAAACAGAGAAATATCAAGTGACATAAAAGTTCATCGGATTTGCACGAAATTTGGTGAGCTTGATGTGGATTCCCTCCTGAGGCCGGCCGTAAAGTTATGTACTGTTTGGTCAAAGTGGGCGTGACTTGTTACAACAAACATGTTCAGGAATAATACAGAGCTTCCAGTGCTCTTCCCATTACAATAACAGGAATGGAGAGAGAGGGCAGCCTTGTTTGAGCACACGTTCGACTGCAAGTCTCGGGGATGTGCCTGCCGCTCACGAAACAGAGCCGTTTGCGTTGCGTGTGCTCCGCGACGCCCGGGGGCCGAGTCACGCGGGAGGCTTGGCCCCCGTTCATAACTGCTTGCAGTTCTAGTTATAGTTATTATTTTTATTCTTCCACATATAAAAGTGGTGCTGCAGGCTAAACCGTGCAAGGGAGGGCGGTGCAATTTGGAAGGTTGGTCAAGACCCCTGCACGTACCTCAGGCGCAAAAATTGACATATGTCCGCCAGCAGGTGGCGCTATAACCAAGGGAAACACCTTTTGGCCTATAACTCCCACAGCATATGTCGCACATTCAAAAGCCTCATATCCACAGATTCTCTGAATAGCCCTGAATCACCTGGGCTAGGCCACGCCCATTTCCGCCTATAATTTTTTTTCAGGAAATCGCAAAAGCTCAAAAACCAACTTTTCCTAACTCCTCCTTGGGGTTTTGTCCAAACAGTGTGAAATTTGGCACGTACGGTCCTCAGAGGGATCTGATTTAAAGATATCAAAAGAATTTCGTTATGTCAAAATATGCCCAAATTATTAACGAATAAATTTTTCTAGCTAGCTATAAAAACGCGAACAGTTGCATATCTCGGTCAAAATAAATGCTAATGACACCATTTCAGAGATCCTTGGCTGGCATGTGACTGTGGGGGTATGAGCCAAATTTGGCTGATGTTGGCCACTAGGGGGCGCTGCAAATACGGGAGTGTTATATCTCTTAAACGCCAACACCCATTTTTACCAAATTTGGTGGGCATGATGTTGGGGGACTCCCGAGGCCATATCTTGAAGGTAATCCTGACTGGTCAAAGTGGGCGTGGCTTATTACGAGATAAACAATAAACATTTATTTTAGCTCAAGTATTACACTGAGGGCTGTGAAATTTACAGGGTATATATAGAATAGGACACAGACCACCCATACCAAAAATTGTGCGTCTAATCCACTAGGTGGCGCTGTAATGGACGCAAACACATTTTGCCCTGTAACTTCCACATTTTTAATCACATCTTCAAAAACTTTATATCCACGTGTCCCCAACATAGATCCGCATCTTTTGACATAGGCCACGCCCACTCCCACAGCACATTTCTCTTTGTAAGTCGCTAAACGTCAAAAATCTACTTTTTCGAACTCCTCCTAGGCTTTACGTTCCATCAGCACGAAACTTTGCACACACAATCTCCAGACGCGCCTGATTAAAAGTTTTCAAAAGAATTTTGCTACTACAAAAAATGCAGTACTTGTAAATACACAATTTTTTCTGCTAGCCAAAAAACACATACTGTTACTTACTTCTGTCAAAGTAAAAGCTATCGACATGAAACTCAAATCACTTGTTTCAGAGGTCAGCCAGAGGCTCTGTACCAAATTTGGTACAAATTGGTCAAAAGGGGGCGCTACAAACTGAGAAAAATCAAACGACACAAAAGTTGCTCAGATTCGCACGAAATTCGGGGAGCGCTTTGTGGACTCGCTCCAGAGGCCACCTGTAAACTTTTGTGATGTTTGGTCAAAGTGGGTGTGACTTCTTACGATAAACATATTCAGCCTTTCACACTGCTCTTCCCATTACAATAAAAGGAATGGAAAGAGAGGGCAGCCTTGTGCGACCCCACGTTCCATAGCAGATCTTGACAGTGTACCTCCTGGTAACGAAATAGAGCCACTTCAGTTGCGTGGGCTCCGCGATGCCCGGGGCCGAGTCGCGCGGGAGGCTTGGCCCCGTTCATAACTGCTTGCAGTTCTAGTTATTTTTATTTTTCCACCGCTAAAAGTGGTGCTGCAGGCTAAACCGTGCAAGGGAGGGTGTTGCAATTTGGAGGGTTGGTCCAGACCCCTGCACGTACCTCAGGCGCAAAAATTCACATATGTCCGCCAGCAGGTGGCGCTATAACCAAGGGCAACACGTTTTGGCCTATATCTCCTGCACAGTATGTCGCACATTCAAAAGCCTCATATCCCAAGATTCCCTGAATTGCCCTGAATCACCTGGGCTAGGCCACGCCCATTTCCGCCTATAATTTTTTTTCGCTATGTCGCCAAAACTGGAAAACCTACTTTTTCGAACTCCTCGTTGGGGTTTTGTCTGATCAGTGTGAAATTTGGCCCGTATGCTCTTCAGAGGGATCTGATCTAAAGTTATCAAAAGAATTTTGTTCAGTCAAAATATGCGCTAATTATTAACGCATAAATTTTTCTAGCTAGCTATAAAAACACAAACAGTTGCATATCTCGGTAAAAATAAATGCTAATGACACCAAGTCTGAGATCCTTCATTGCCATGTGACTGTGGGGGTATGAGCCAAACTTGGCTGGTGTTGGCCTCTAGGGGGCGCTGCAAATATGCCAACGTTATATCTCTTAAACGGCAACACCGATTTTTACCAAATTTGGTAGGTATGATGCTGGGTCACTCCTGAGGCCATATCTTGAAGGTAATCCAAACTGGTCAAAGTGGGCGTGGCTTATTACGAGATAAACAACAAACATTTATTTCAGCTCAAGTATTATGCTGAGGGCTGTGAAATTTACAGGGTATATATAGAATAGCACACAGACCAGGCCTACCAAAAATTGTGCGTCTACTCCACTAGGTGGCGCTGTGACCGACTCAAACGCATTTTAGCCTCTAACTTCTACATTTTAAATCACATCTTCATAAACTTTATATCCCCGTATTCCCTACATAGATCCGCATCTTCTGACATAGGCCACGCCCACTCCCACAGCATATTTCTCTTTGTAAGTCGCTACATGTCGAAAACCTACTTTTTCGAAATCCTCCTAGTGTTTAAACTCCATCTGCACGAAACTTTGCACGTACAATCTCAAGACATGCCTCATCAAAAGTTATCAAAAGAATTTTGCTACTCCAAAAAATGCTGGTACTTATAAATAAACAATTTTTTCCGCTAGCTAAATAACACATACCGTTGCATATTTTTGTCAAAGTAAAAGCTATCGACATGAAACTCAAATCACTTGTTTCAGAGGTCAACCAGGGACTCTGTACCAAATTTGGCGCAAATTGCCCGATAGGGGGCGCTATAAACAGAGAAAAATCAAGCAACGCAAAAGTTGCTCGGATTCGCACGAAATTTGGCGAGCGCCATGTGGAGTCGCTCCCGAGGCCAGCTATAAAGTTTAGTTATGTTTGGTCAAAGTGGGTGTGACTTGTTACAACAAACATATTCAACATTTGACACTTGCAGTGCTCTTTCCACTACAGTAAGAGGAAGGCAGAGACAGGGCAGCCTTGTTTTGCCCAAGACTTAACGGCAAACCTCGGCAACGTGCCTCCCGGTCACGAAACAGAGCCGTTTGCGTTGCGTGGGCTCCGCTACGCCCAGGGGCCGATTCGCGCGGGAGGCTTGGCCCCCGTTCATAACTGCTTGCAGTTCTAGTTAGGGGGCCAAGCCCGCGGGGCCTGGGGGACACGTATGCACAAGCATACGCGTTTCCCAGGACCAGCGGTGCTGGGAACCCTATTGTTTTTGTTCGGATTTTTATTTTTCTCTATTATTATTTTTATTTTTCCCCCGGTAAAAGTGGTACTGCAGCCTAAACCGTGCATGGGAGGGCGGTGCAAATTGGAGGGTTGGTCCAGACCCCTGCAGGGACCTCAGACGCAAAAATTGACACATGTCTGCCAGCAGGGGGCGCTATAACCAAGGGAAACACCTTTTGGCCTATAACTCCCACACTGTATGTCGCACATTCAAAACCCTCACATCCCCAGAGTCCCTGATTTGCCCTGAATCTCCTGGGCTAAGCCACGCCCATTTCCGCCTAGAATTTTTTTTCAGGAAATCGCAAAAACTCGAAAACCTACTTTTTCGAACTCCTCCTTGGGGTTTGGTCCGATCACTGTGAAAATTGGCACGACAGTTCGTCACCTGGACCTGATCTAAAGTTATCAAAAGAATTTTGTTCGGTCAAAATACGTGCAAATTATTAACGAATAAAATTTTCTAGCTAGCTATAAAAACACTAAGAGTTGCATAACTCGGTCAAAATAAATCCTAACGACACCAAGTCTGAGATCCTTGGTTGTCATGTGACTGTGGGGCTATGAGCCAAATTTTGTTCATTTTCGCCACTAGGGGCGCTGCAAATATGGCAAAGTTATATCTCTTAAACGGCAGCACCGATTTTTACCAAATTTGGTGGGCATGATGCTGGGTCACTCCTGAGGCCATATCTTGAAGGTAATCCCGACTGGTCAAAGTGGGCGTGGCTTATTATGAGATAAACAACAAACCTTTATTTCAGCCCAAGTATTATGCTGAGGACTGTGAAATTTACAGGGTATATATAGAATAGGACACAGACCACCCATACCAAAAATTGTGCATCTACTCCACTAGGTGGCGCCATAACGGACGCAAACGCGTTTTGGCCTGTAACTTCCACATTTTTAATCACATCTTCATAAACTTTATATCCACGTGTTCCCTGAATAGATCCGCATCTTCTGACATAGGCCACGCCCACTACCACAGCATATTTCTCATTGTAAGTCGCTACACGTCAAAAACCTACTTTTTCGAACTCCTCCTAGGGTTTACACTCCATCTGCATGAAACTTAGCACACCCAGTATCCAGACTTGCCTGATCAAAAGTTATCAAAAGAATTTTGCTACTCCAAAAAACGTGGTACTTATAAATAAGCAATTATTTCTGCTAGCTAAAAATCACATACTGTTGCATATTTTTGTCAAAATAAAAGCTATCGACATGAAACTCAAGTCACTTGTTTCCGAGGTCAACCAGAGGCTCTGTGCCAAATTTGGTGCAAATTCGTCAACAGGGGGCGCTATAAACTGAGAAAAATCAAGTGACACAAAAGTTGTTCAGAATCGCACGAAATTCGGCAAGCGCCATCTGGAGTCGCTCCTGAGGCCGCCTGTAAAGTTTAGTGATGTTTGGTCAAAGTGGGCGTGACTTCTTACAACAAACATATTGAGCTTTTCACAATGCTCTTCCCATTACAATAAGAGCAACGGAGAGAGAGGGCAGCCTTGTTCGACCCAGCGTTCGATAGCAGATCTTGGCGGTGTGCCTTCTGGTGACGAAACGGAGCCATTTGCGTTGCGTGGGCTCCGCGATGCGCGGGGGCCGAGTCGCGCGGGAGGCTTGGCCCCCGTTCATAACTGCTTGCAGTTCTAGTTTTTTTTATTATTCTTCCGTTGATAAAAGTCCGGCTGCAGCCTAAACCGTACAAGGGAGGGCGGTGCAATTTGGAGGGATGGTCCAGACCCTGCACGTACCTCAGATGCAAAAATTCACATATGTCCGCCACTAGGTGGCGCTATAACCAAGGAAAACACCTTTTGGCCTATAATTCCCACAGCGTATGTCACACATGCAAAAACCTCATATCCTCAGATTCCCTGAATAGGGATGCATCACCTGGGCTAGGCCACGCCCATTTCCGCCTAGAGTTTTTTTCGCTACATCGCGAAAACTGGAAAACCTAATTTTTCGAACTCCTCCTTGGGGTTTTGTCCGATCAGCGTCAAACTTGGCGTGTAGAGTCTACAGTTGTAACTCAGTTAAAGTTATCAAAAGAATTTTGCTCGGTAAAAACATGCACAATTTATTAACGACTGAAATTTTCAAGCTAGCTATAAAAACGCGAACTGTTGCATATCTCGGTCAAAATAAATGCTAACGACACCAAACCTCAGATCCTCGGTTGGCATGCCACTGTGAGGCCAAGGGCCCAAATTTGGCTGATGTTAGCCACTAGGGGGCGCTGCAGATACGGTACATTTATATCTCTTAAACGACAACACCGATTTTAACGAAATTGGCTGGCTACCATGCTGGATGACTCCTGAGGCCACATCTTGAAGATAATCGCGACCGGTCAAAGTGGGCGTGGCTTATGACGCGTTAAACAACAAACGCTTATTTCAGCACAAGTATTATGCTGAGAGGTCTGAAATTGACAGGGTATATGTAGAATAGGACACAGACCGCCCATACCGAAAATTGTGCATCTACTCCACTAGGTGGCGCTATAACAGATGCAAACGCGTTTTGGCCTGTAACTTCCACATTTTAAGTCACATCTTCATAAACTTTATATCCACGTGTTCCCTGCATAGAGTCGCATCTCATGACATAGGCCACGCCCAGTTCCACAACATATTTCTCTTTCTAATTCGCTACACGTCAAAAAACCTACTTTTTCGAACTCCTCCTAGGGTTTACGCTCCAGCTGCACGAAACTTTGCACATACAGTCTCCAGATGGCCCTGATCGAAAGTTATCAAAAGAATTTTGCTACTCCAAAAAATGCGGTACTTATAAATAAACAATTTTTTCTGCTAGCTAAAAAACACATATTGTTGCATATTTTTGTCAAATTAAAAGGTATCTACATGAAACTTGACTCACTTCTTTCAGTGGTCACCCAGAGGTTCTGTACCAAATTTGGTGCAGATTGGGCAACAGGGGCGCTATAAACACGGTAACATCAAGCGACACAAAAGTAGCTTGGATCCGCACGAATTCGGGGAGCGTGATCTGGAGTCCCTCCCGAGCCCGGCCGTAAAGTTTAGTCATGTTTGATCAAAGTGGGCGTGACTTGTCACAACAAACATATTCTGCCTTTGACACTTGCAGTGCTCTTCCCATTACAGTAAGAGGAAGGGAGAGACAGGGCAGCCTTGTTTGACCTCACATTTAACGGCAAACCCCGGCAACGTGCCTTCCGGTGACGAAACGGAGCCGTTTGCGTTGCGTGGGCTCCGCGACGCCCGGGGGCCGAGTCGCGCGGGAGGCTTGGCCCCCTTTCATAACTGCTTGCAGTTCTAGTTATTAGGGGGCCAAGCCCGCGGGGGCTGGGGAACGCGACTGCAAAGCAGACGCGTTTCCCAGCACCAGCGGTGCTGGGAACCCTATTGTTTTTGTTAAAGTTTTTATTATTATTTTTATTTTTCCACCGGTAAAACTCTTGCTGCAGCCTAAACCGTGCATGGGAGGGCGGTGCAATTTGGAGGGTTGGTCCAGACCCCTGCACGTACCTCAGGCGCAAAAAATCACATATGTCCGCCAGCAGGGGGCGCTATAACAAGGGAAACGCGTTTTGGGCTATAACTCCCACACCGTATGTCGCACATTCAAAAGCCTCATATCCACAGATTCCCTGAATAGCCCTGAATCACCTGGGCTAGGCCACGCCCATTTCCGCCTATAATTTTTTTACCGCAAAATCGCGAAAACTGGAAAACCTACTTTTTCGAACTCCTCCTTGGGGTTTTGTCCGATCACTGTGAAATTTGGCACGTACAGTCTTCTGATGGACCTGACCAAAAGTTATCAAAAGAATTTTGATCCGTCAAAGTATGTGCAAATTATTAACGAATAAATTTTTCAAGCTAGCTATAAAAACGCGAACAATTGCATATCTCGGTCAAAATAAATGATAACGACACCAAGTCTGAAATCCTTCTTTGGCATGTCACTGTGAGTGTGTGAGCAAAATTTGGCTAATGTTGGCCACTAGGGGGCGCTGCAAATATGGGACATTTATATCTCT
>JAWZSL010000352.1:0-19397 GCA_034769285.1 Lutjanus argentimaculatus | reverse complement strand
CGTTACAAGAAGTTTAAATCCACATTAGGACTTTTTAAATGGACCCTGGGCCGACAGGACCTAAATTAAAAAAAGATGACAGGACTCTGGTGGGTTGGATCGCGTCACGTTCACGCGATAATATGTAATAGTAATATAGTAATAGTAATATGTTCAGACTTAACAGTAACCCAGGCGTTGCTTTAACTTCCTCTACTTTAACAAACATTAACATAAAGCTATAAAAGAGACGACTCTTTCAGCTGATGTTAGCTATAAAACTAGCATAAATGCTAAAAGAGCTAACTGGATAACATTACTTCTTCTGACGACCTTCGGCTCTATCGCCTAATGAAATGTAATTAACATGATAAAACTCACAATCAACCTCAAACATCTTAGACAAAATCCATTAATAAATAAATAAAACATTTAAAGAAATCAGGCATGTATTATCAGCTTACCTTGCAGAAAGGGGGCTGGGAATGATCTGTATGTAATTCCCGCAGGTCCGTAGGCATCGAAAAAATTATCGCCCCCTGCTGGTACTGCAACTTCAAGGAGGCGTGTCCTTTACACGTCTAGGCGAGGTAAACCGTGACCCTGACACGGAATCCCCTATGGACCGGCGGGTGTATTACACGCTTGGCCATGATACTGGGTTGTTATCTCACATTAGAAACAGCTGTTCTGCTGCGCGCATCTCTCTCTCTCACGCTCTCTCCTCATTGACCGCCCCTTCACTTCCCTGTCGTTTCCCTTCTGTCTGTGGATTGTTATAATTGGGAGAAAGTGGAATTAGGGCCAAAAGTTCAGTTTGCAACAACAAAAAGCAAACCGGTGTTGTGTCGTCGTATGCACCCTTGCCGTGAAAAGCACCCCCTCGCGGGAGCGCGCTTATGCCGCTCCGCTGTTGGAAAAGTGAAGCAATTCGCCTCAATATCGCAAACAAACGCTGGGGGAAATACTGTCTCGTGATTTAAGTATTTGTGAAGGGAAAAGAAGAGAATGACATTGGTTCCTCACACTATTTAAAACTCATCTAAAGAGTGCAAATAACCGATGTCCCTCTTAACACAAAATCAATTTAACGAACGCAAACCAACACCTTTCAGTAGGCTATGCTATGATATTGTGTGGAAATGTACCCCAGCTATAATTACAAAATGAAACGTATTTTTTGAGCAATTTGAATGTATGACGTGGCTAAATAGGCTGAATATAATGTAGCTTTTCTTGCCATTCAGGTTCATTTAGATCAAAAACAATAACATTCTGATTCAGATGTGTCCTACAATGAAAAGATAAAGATGAAAGAATTTGAAGTGCATATTAGACTGATTGTCATGTGTTTCTTAACATTAAAGGATATGCTCTCTCCGTCTTGTTTTTAAGATATGAAATATTTTTCATGCTGCATATATTCAAGTTTCATTCCATATATTCAGACTTTCATTCCATATATTCAGACTTTCATTCCATATATTCAAAGTTTCATTTCATATATTCAAATTTCATTCCATATATTCAGACTTTCATTCCATATATTCAAAGTTTCATTCCATATATTCAAATTTCATTCCATATATTCAGACTTTCATTCCATATATTCAGACTTTCATTCCATATATTCAAAGTTTCATTTCATATATTCAAATTTCATTCCATATATTCAGACTTTCATTCCATATATTCAAAGTTTCATTCCATATATTCAAATTTCATTCCATATATTCAGACTTTCATTCCATATATTCAAGTTTCATTCCATATATTCAGACTTTCATTCCATATATTCAAGTTTCACTCCATATATTCAGACTTTCATTCCATATATTCAGACTTTCATTCCATATATTCAAGTTTCACTCCATATATTCAGACTTTCATTCCATATATTCGGACCTTCATTCCATATATTCAAGGTTCATTCAATATATTCAGACTTTCATTCCATATATTCAAATTTCATTCCATATATTCAAGTTTCATTCCATATATTCAAGGTTCATTCAATATATTTAGACTTTCATTCATTCCATATATTCAAACTTCATATTATATATATAATAATTTCCTGAATGGCATGCCATAATATGAATAAATGAATAAATTATAATAAAATGACTTTGCCAAATGGATAAAT
The DNA here is from genome assembly GCA_034769285.1 of Lutjanus argentimaculatus. NCBI lineage: Eukaryota > Metazoa > Chordata > Actinopteri > Lutjaniformes > Lutjanidae > Lutjanus > Lutjanus argentimaculatus. Next base: position 17,272 of record JAWZSL010000352.1, on the reverse strand, counting down.
TATAATGTATTTACTGATCTTATTACTATGTAAATACCCTATTATTTAAAACAAAAAGGGGGAAATGCATTCAGTTAAAGTTTCATATGTTGTGTATGTTACTTGATGTGCAAATGCAATTCTGTGCCAAACAAAAAGATCACAAACACTGCATAAACTAATGTTGATAAGTATTAGCCTAATATTTTCATTAAAGTGGTGTTTTTCTCCCAGAGAAATGGGGATAAGTGCATTGATGGTTTTGACTGGTGTATTTAATCTAATCTCTCTTTTTCTTTTCTGTATATTTTATTATTAAGCAGCATGAAAAATATTTCATATCTTAAAAACAAGACGGAGAGAGCATATCCTTTAATGTTAAGAAACACATGACAATCAGTCTAATATGCACTTCAAATTCTTTCATCTTTATCTTTTCATTGTAGGACACATCTGAATCAGAATGTTATTGTTTTCGACCTAAATGAACCTGAATGGCAAGAAAAGCTACATTATATTCAGCCTATTTAGCCACGTCATACATTCAAATTGCTCAAAAAAATACGTTTCATTTTGTAATTATAGCTGGGGTACATTTCCACAATATCATAGCATAGCCTACTGAAAGGTGTTGGTTTGCGTTCGTTAAATTGATTTTGTGTTAAGAGGGACATCGGTTATTTGCACTCTTTAGATGAGTTTTAAATAGTGTGAGGAACCAATGTCATTCTCTTCTTTTCCCTTCACAAATACTTAAATCACAAGACAGTATTTCCCCCAGCGTTTGTTTGCGATATTGAGGCGAATTGCTTCACTTTTCCAACAGCGGAGCGGCATAAGCGCGCTCCCGCGAGGGGGTGCTTTTCACAGCAAGGGTGCATACGACGACACAACATGAGCTGAGCTCCTCCTTAGTCCTTTCAGGACCATCGTGTTTTAGAGCTCTCCTCAAATGTCCCAAATGAGGCTTTCAGGGGCCTTTTCAGGTGAGATGAGCTCCTCCTTAACTCCCCCGTCATTCGAAGCAGGTTTCGTACCTTACCCCCTGATGAAAACCAAGTTCCGTCCAGTCAAACTGCACCCTTTGACCCTCTGAAGCTGTGTGTGTGTCCTGAGTGTTCCAAAGGCACCTGGAGAAATATGGTCCAAGCCAGGTTCTAGAACGTTGACACGTCATCAAAGGCATGTGTCTGTGATGTCACAGTGGCTGACACACACACACACACACACACACACACACAGCAGTTAATATATATACAGAGGTGGGTAGAGTAGCCAAAAATTGTACTCAAGTAAGAGTATTGTTACTTTAGAATAATATGACTCAAGTAAAAGTAAAAAAGTAGTCATCCAAATAATTACTTGAGTAAGTGTATCAAAGTAATTGGTGAAAAAAAATTTCAAGTACTGAGTAAATGCTTAGTAACTTCTGATTTGTTGTTTTAATAATCAGGGCATGGATGTAATCAAAAATATAAAATAGCAATTTGCAAATTCAGATATTACCAAACAGTATCCCAAACAATAATAAATTCATATATATAAATATATAATTAATATAAATATCATATAGCCTCACGTCCCCAGTCTACAGTACAGTGTCCCTCCAGGGTTCTCCAAGTTACACTTAAGACCTTTTTAATACCACTTAGAATGAAATTTAATGCCAACTTCAAGGCCATACCAGCAAAAGTATTAAATGAAAAGTTCGCCCGCAAATCAAAAATACATATTTTTCCTCCCGCCTGTAGTGCTGTTTATCTATTTAGATTGTTTTGGTGAGAGATGCAGAGTTTTAGAGATGTTGGTCACAGAGATGTCTGCCTTCTCACACTTGTGCTGTTTAGTTCCATTATACTGGAGAAAAGGCAGCATCTCTACAGCTGAGATCTCCAAAACTCTGCAACTCACACCAACAAATCTAGAAGGATAAACAGCCCCACAGGCCAGAGGTAAAATATATATTCTGGATTTTAGGGTTAACAAAAGTGAGTCAGAGCTGTTTCACAGTTTTACTTTTTAATGTTGAGCGATCATTTACTTTATTAAACCGACTATGTTGAACATTGAAGCGCGCACCGTGCGAGACGTCTGCTGCGCTCAGCTGCAGCTTCTGAATACAAACGGAATGTAGAATCTGTTTCAGCTCAATATCATAACTTTAAAACGACTTGATTTAACGACTTTCGTTAGTTTAAAATATCATGACTAGTAAAATATCACTTCCATGAGGGTGTTCAGTCAGACAGCGACAGATCAAAGGCTGAACTTGGCACTTCATCCTCACATGCAGCCGCGCTGTACAGCCTGCACAGTTTATATTATGCTCATTATAATGTTGATTAATGTTGAAATGACGTTCTTCTGCCTAAGATAAAAATAGTTTGAATATGAGGCCAGGGCTGCTCTGCCTCTTCTGAGGGGTGTACTACAAAGCGAGATTAATGGGTTAGCGAGCAATGTTGAGTCTAAAGCCAGGATTTTCAGTGTCAAGAAGGTGGCTCTCTTTTAACCTGCTAGATCACCATGGTAATTTATGCTAAACTCATAACCTGGTCGGGAGCTGGTTATGTTCTGTGTTTCAGATTAAATCGTTTGTAAATAGCACCGCTCGGGGCGGATGTTTAGCTCAGTGGGTAAAGCGTCTGACCCATGTATGGAGGCTGTTAGTCCTCTGCAGTGGCCGCTGGTCCGACTCCCGCCTTCGGCACTTTGCTGCGTGTCATCCCTGCTCTCTCTGACCCGTTTCCTGTCTAATCTCTGGCTGTACTATCTAATAAAGGCAAAAATGCCAAAAAAATAACTTAAAAAAAAAAAAAAAAAAAAAAAAAGCGCCGCTCTTTATCTAATTATTGTCCTAGTGAGGTTGTTAATGATCGATACAGATTATAAACTGAGGGAAGACATTAAAAAAGATAAGTTGCTGAGCTGTATGTTCGTAACATCACAGAACGAATCCGTATAATGTAGAAATCTAACATCGTGTCACAGCAGCACGAGCTGTGCATCGTGCTGTCATGGTAACCTCCATTTGGTGATGCAGAGTCATTTTTCCCGTTTGCTCCAGGTCATATTAACACTTTAAATTTACATCGTATATAATCCACACACTAAATAACGAAGAAACAACTACAGGCACTTTGAATGCTTTTTACCATTGTCCGTGTTGCATTGCTGATATTGCAGCTCAGAACACTGATTAGAAAATTCATCATCATTTATCACAGAAAATCTTAAAACAGTTACACTCATTTTACATTGGTTTGGCCAAAAACTTATGTTATCTCCACATCTCTGTCATCATGGGACAGTGTCAGACTTACAGCATAATGTTTAATTCTGCTGTGTGAAGTTAATGTGCAGTTTTCATGTGCGCGCAGAGTCTGAAGAAGAAAGCCTGAATTAACAAAGACAGTTGATAACCACCGTCGTGATACCCGTTATCTCTGAGTCGGGGTTCAGGCTTTGTCTATCCAGATCATGCAAAGAAAGCCTGGCTGTGTTGAGCTTCCTTCGTAGTTCACCACTCAGGTACCGAATCGCACGCTGATTCCGTTCATTCTTGTGTGTGTGTGTGCTCCGGTGTGGTCACTTTGCTTCTGTGCGTTGCTGCGGAGATTTTGTGTGCGGCCATGTGACTGCCGGGGGTCCGTTTGATTGGTCAAACGTCGCTAGTGGCTACGTTTGATTGGTGAAACAGAGTCATGTGACAGAGCCTTCGGCGGAACTCTCTGACAAAATAAAACAAACAGATCGTGCATTGATTAAGACGGATAAAAATCAAAGAAACGAGGGGTATTTAGCCCAATGTAACGGAGTAAAAGTAGTGTTTTTTTCTTCACAAATATACTCAAGTAAAAGTAAAAAGTATGATGTATTAAAAGTACTCTTACAAGTACAATTTATCCAAAAAGTTACTCAAGTAAATGTAACGGAGTAAATGTAACGCGTTACTACCCACCTCTAGTAATATATAATGTAATAACATTTTCTTTGTTTTACATAGATCAATGCTGAATTTATGAGAATTACTACTGTTCCACTTCAACCGTGATTCCTGGCCTCCTTGGACAAGCACCACAGCAAGCTGACTGCGATCATCAGGAACAAGGGAGGAGCTGTCAGAGAGGAGACACGGGATGTGCTGAAAGTTCTTGATCAGGTATGTACTTGCTCAATACTGCAAAACTTGCCTTGTATCACATAAATAGTAACATTGTAAATAAAAACAATCATGTTCATGTGTCATATTGTCAGCACATTTGATTGTGGAGTTAGATTACATGTTGGAAGAAGTACAATGTTTATCTTCTGAGTTTGACAGGCTATTCACTGGTTTGCTCAAACAATTTGTTATACAGCAATTACTGTAAGTCCAAATTCTCATTTATATATTTTTGTGTTTGCATCTTCAGTCAAGTTGCACAATTTGACGGCATGATTTTGTGTTGTTTGTTTTGCACTCTCACCTAGAGCCTGGATGTGAGACTAAAGAGAGAGTGTCTGCTGAAGTGCCTCATCCTGTACCTTGGGGAAAACGCACAAAAACTAATCAATGAGTTTCTGGTAGGAGCTTTTGCAGTTAATCACTTCAGTTTCAGACAAGACAGGATGTTGAGTATTTAAACTTTAAAGCTCATTTACATGATCTCAGGTCCTATAAAACTACTCAGGCTGATTTATGATAATAAATCCATATACATTCGCTGATGCCATTTAAAATGTCTATACTATACACACACTACATATAATACATAACATACAGTGAGCAAATGAGTTCAGGCGAATGGAGCATGAACACTTGCCCAGATATACTGCGAGCAATCTCACAATGAGGACTAGATGGAGCAGAGACCCGGAGCTGCTGCTCACTTCCAGACACTTACTGGACTCTGAGGAGCTCTGGAGGAATCCGAGTCTGCCCTGATCTCTATAACTATAACAAAGTTTGCACACACATCATTCTACACAGGGAAGCTCAAACATGCAATGTTAGAAACAAGAAGAAAACACATTTTTAAATAATATTATAGTGAATCTTAATTGAAGTATGCATGCTACTGTACTATTTAATATTTTTATGTCACACTTTTTAGAGGATAGCTGTTATTAATACTTGGACCAATATTTTACTTGCCATAAAGTTGAATGTTTGATGTTCTGGATTCAATAATAAGCACATTATTCAACACTATGATCCTGACAACATAACCATAATAACAGAAAAATATACACAATTCTCATATATGCAAATACAGCAATAGTACAACCCAATATCCACACATATTAGTCAAAAAGCTGAGTTACATGGTCCAATAGCACCATCTACTGGTCAAACACAGCATTTAACAAGTGCTCTCACAGCGCATATGTCTGCTCCCCATGGTGCCATTAACACCTGAGTTACTGACTATTCATACTTAGCAAACACACAAGCAACTCAATCGTAATCATAAAACAATGCTATGGTAACAAATATCTCATGGAATTTAATGAGATGCAACACAATAAACACGATATAAGTGCAACAAAAATGGTATTAACTTTTCTTGATTCACTTTACACTCAGGAGTACAATAAATGTCTTGTCTTTTGTTGGATTGTTGAGAAGGATGATGCCGAAAGAGAGCTTCAGCAGTGCACAATGGCAGTGTATGTCATCAGGGAGAAAGAGGATCCGTTAAAGCCACCATGTGACATAGGCATCATTAATGAAGGTGTGGAGGTGCTTAATGAGCTGCCATCAATTGCACATGGATGTGCTCTCTTATTTGGCCCCATCTATCTTGAGGTATCCAGGTGAGCTCAAACACACTTTCAATGCATTGCAGAAAAAATTCATGGAGATAGAATCAAAGAGAATGACATGCATAGTGTGCAGTCTGAGTGTCAAGCTCTAAATATGGTGTTGCTCAAAGAAAGACATTTGGATACATGTTGTTCTGTTTTATTGCTTGTATTCAAATACATTCCAGGATAATGTAAGTGTATGTGTAAAATGTATGTGTAAAACACATACTGGCCTGCTTTACTGGCATCAACATTGACATAGTTTTATTAACTTTTTGATGGGTTTTTTATTATTATTTTAAAGGTGATGCCATTTTCAGAATAATCAAAAATAAATGGTCTTTTGAAGAGAATTTTTCCTGTTTTTAGTTTTATTTTCAGTGAATCAGTTCAGTGAATTCTACTTTTATATGATAGGGAATTTAGCTTTTGTCTGTGGTGAAATTGAAGTTGTAAAAAGGCAAAACAAAAAAAACATCATTATATTGACCTACATAAAGTAACACTTTGGCTTGGGACTAAATATGCTATATTAATGAAAGTCCTTGAATGTTCTCATTCGTCCAGGTCATTGTAATCTAGGAAAGATTAAATCGAAAGCGACTGGACTTGTTCAAAAGTCTTTTCTGAAGACATTTCGCCTCTCATCCAAGAAGCTTCATCAGTTCATGCCTGTCAGACTAGTCTGAGCTAGTCTAACTAAATGGTGGGAACCAAGGTATTTAACCTCTATGGATGTGTTCAAATTCATTAGTGCTCTATTCAGTTCTAGCGACAGTTGTTAGGAGTCGTTAGTCCTGGGAGTCACCCGAAACCAGGTATTAGTGACGGTCGTTAGAGTCACATGAATGTGAACCACTGTTGTTTTTGGAGGCCAAGTTGTTGAATCTCCTGGGCAAAGATGAAATAACAGCATTGTACATAGGAGAGAGATTATGTCTCAGGCCTCCTGCTCTGTTGAGAGTGGGTTTCTCCATTTTAACATAGATTTCCTTCCTTAACTCCTCTCTCAAACCATCTGTCCTCCCTGTCTCGAATGTGGACATTGTTGTCCTCAAAGGAGTGTGCTTTCTCCTTAAGGTGTAAATAGACAGCTGAGTCTAGGCCTGAGGAGTTAGGTCTCCTGTGTTGAGCCATGCATCTGTTCAGTGGTTGTTTGGTTTCTCCTATGTATAGGTCATTGCAGTCCTCGTTGCATTGGACAGCATACACCAAGTTGCTCTTTTGTGTATGTTGTGTGCAGTCTTTAGGATGTACCAGTTTCTGTCTGAGTGTGTTGCTGGGTTTGAAATACTCTGGGATGTGATGCTTGTTGAACACCCTCCTGAGTTTTTCAGATATCCCAGACACAAGACCCATCCTGCACTTACAAAAGGAAGGCAATAGAATGCTTACAAAAGCTACAAAAAGAAGAGGCCATTGACCGGGCACAATACCTTCATCTGTATCCACAGGAAGCCATCACATGCTTATATGGTCTACCCAAGATCCACAAAGAAGGGGCCCCCTAACCCTAACCCTCAGGCCCATTGTCAGCAGTATTAACTCGGTTACCTACAACATCTCCAAACATATAGCCAACATCCTAGCCCCCTTGGTGGGCAAAACCTCACACCACATCCAAAACTCTGACTTTGTGAACAAAGTTCGAGGTTTAAAACTGGAAACTATGGTCTCCTATGATGTGACCTTGTTGTTCACTTGTATTCCAACCATGGAGGCAGTGGAAACTGTGAGACGACATCTGCTACAGGACAACACCCTCCACAATATAACCAATCTTAACCCGGATCAGATATGCCAACTACTTGATATCTGCCTAAACACCACATACTTCCAAGTCAATGGCAAATTTTACAGACAGAAACATGGCTGTGCCATGGGCTCACCGGTATCTCCCATTGTAGCTAATCTATACACGGAGGAGGTAGAATGCAAAGCTCTAAAATCCTTCAGAGGAACACCACCTAACCATTGGTTCAAGTATGTGGATGACACATGGGTTAAAATCCAAGCCCAAGAAGTGCAATCCTTTACAGAGCACATCAACTCAGCGGATAAAAACATCAAATTCACTAGAGAAGATGTCAATGATAACTGCCTGCCTTTCTTGGACTGTGAAGTTCACATTGGTAAGGACAGGAGCCTCCACATTGGGGTATATAGGAAGCCCACTCATACAGACCAATACCTACTCTTTGACTCACACCACCCTCTGGAACATAAATTAGGTGTTATCAGAACTCTGCAACACAGGGCTGATAATGTACCAACAATCACTCAGGCCCGAAAGAAAGAGCACAAACACCTGAAGGAAGCCCTCAAAACCTGTGACTACCCCAGTTGGGCCTTTGTGAAAACAGCCACACGTGCCAGAAAGAACACCAACTCTGAAGGTGATGAGGAAAAGAAAAACAAGCGGAACAACATAGTGATCCCGTATGTGTCTGGGATATCTGAAAAACTCAGGAGGGTGTTCAACAAGCATCACATCCCAGTGTATTTCAAACCCAGCAACACACTCAGACAGAAACTGGTCCACAAGTGGCTTTTGTGGATAGCATACAATTGTCCCAACCAGAATATTCCAACATTGTTGCAGGACCAGTCTGTGACAAGTCTTTGCTTTCTCTAAAGCTCCTTTGACTATCGGGACACTTTTCTGGACCTATTTTTCTGGACCTACTTTCAAGATTCTTGGAGGCAATTGGGAACACTCAGTAGAAAGACGGTCAATGCAAGGTCCACCAATTGCTTCATTTTGGACTTTCAGGTAGTGTGGCCGAGTGGTTTAAGGCGCTGGATTAAGGCTCCAGTCTCTGAGGAGGCGTGGGTTCAAATCCCACCACTGCCATTTGACAATGTAAACCATCTGTCATTGCGATAGCCTGGCATAATTCTACTCTGCATGTTCCTCTCAGTAACGGTAACTGTAGGAAGGTTGGTGAAAGAAGTAAATTTTGCCAAAGAAAACCAGTGGTGGCCAAGGCACATGTGTACTTGTCATGATTTTGAAACATGCCCACCAGTGGAACTTCAGGAAACTTAAGGGACTCAGCTATAAGTAACTGAGTCGCCATCGTCTCCTGTTCTGGCTGGGTCATCGCCACCGTCTCCTGTCCTGGTTGGGCCGCAGCCTCCTCCTGTTCTGGCTGGGCCGCAGCCTCCTCCTGCTCCGGTGGGACTGTCGCCGCCTCCTCCTGCTCCGGTGGGACTGTCGCCGCCTCCTCCTGCTCCGGTGGGACAGTCGCCGCCTCCTCCTGCTCCGGTGGGACTGTCGCCGCCACCTCCTGCTCCGGCTGGACCGTCGGCGCCTCCCTCTGGTCTGGTGGGACCATTGGCGCCTCCTCCTGTTCTGACTGGGTCGCAGCCGCCTCCTGTTCTGGTGGGATCATCAGTGACTCTTCCTGCTCTGACGGGGCCGTCTACATCGCCGCAGTCACTTCTAGTCTCAGCTGGGCCGCAGTCACCTTCAGTGGGGGCCCGCCTTCATCTTCGCCAGCGCCACTGGCCTCCGGCACGTCTTCCCAAGGGGTCCCCTCTTCGCCAGTGCCGCAGGCCACCAGAAGGGCCCCACCTTCGTCTTCGCCAGCACCTCTGGCCTTCTGCTCGTCCTCCCAACGGGTCCTGCCTTCGTCTGTGGCCTCCTGCTCGTCCTCCCGACGGGTCCCGCCTTCGCCTGTGGCTTCCTGCTCGTCCTCCCGACGGGTCTCGCCTTCGCCTGTGGCCTCCTGCTCGTCCTCCCGACGGGTCCCGCCTTCGCCTGTGGCCTCCTGCTCGTCCTCCCGACGGGTCCCGCCTTCGCCTGTGGCCTCCTGCTCGTCCTCCCGACGGGTCCCGCCTTCGCCTGTGGCCTCCTGCTCGTCCTCCAGACGGGTCTCGCCTTCGCCTGTGGCTTCCTGCTCGTCCTCCCGACGGGTTTTGTCTTCGCCTGTGGCCTCCTGCTCGGCCCCCCGAGAGGTCTCGCCTACGTCTTTGCCTGTGGCCTCCTGCTCGGCCCCCTGAGGGGTCTCGCCTTCGTTGCCGGCCTCCTGCTCGTCCTCCTGAGGGGTCTCGTCTTCGCCTTCGCCGCCGGCCTCCTGCTCATCCCCCTGAGGGATCTCGCCTTCGCCGCTGGCCTCCTGTTCGTCCCCCTGAGGGATCTTGCCTTCGTTGTCGACCTCCTGATCGGCTCTGCTCCCCTGGGTGGACTTCAGGCCATCCGCCTGAAGTCTCCGGCTCCGCCTCTGCCCTGCCTCCAGGCCGCCCGCCTGAGGTCTCCGGCTCTGCCTCTTCCCTGCCTCCAGGCCGCCCGCCTGAGGTCTCCAGCTCCGCCCCTGGCCTGCCTCCAGGCCGCCCGCCTGAGGTCTCCGGCTCCGCCTCTGCCCTGCCTCCAGGCCGCCCGCCTGAGGTCTCCGGCTCCGCCCCTGCCCTGCCTCCAGGCCGCCCGCCTGAGGTCTCCGGCTCTGCCTCTTCCCTGCCTCCAGGCCGCCCGCCTGAGGTCTCCAGCTCCGCCCCTGGCCTGCCTCCAGGCCGCCCGCCTGAGGTCTCCGGCTCCGCCTCTGCCCTGCCTCCAGGCCGCCCGCCTGAGGTCTCCGGCTCCGCCCCTGCCCTGCCTCCAGGCCGCCCGCCTGAGGTCTCCGGCTCCGCCTCTGCCCTGCCTCCAGGCCGCCCGCCTAAGGTCTCCGGCTCCGCCTCTGCCCTGCCTCCAGGCCGCCCGCCTGAGGCTTCGACCTGGCCCCTGCCCGTCCACGGGTTTACAGACTTATGGACCCTGCCTTTTGTTGTTGCCAGGCTGTGTGCCTGAGCTTAGTGACGCTTTTTTCAGTGACCCTCACTCTGATGATGAGAGCACCCTGGCTGAAGAGGACCGAGGTGAGACTGCAGACCACAATTACTCCAAGGACACGACTCACACCGAGGTCAGAGAACCATGCACAAGTGAAGCCTGCCAAGCAACTGTTAAGAGACTAACAGAAGAGTGCAGTGCACTGAGGGCAGAAGTTTATCAGCTGAGGGAAAAGGTCAGCCAGTTATCCTTCAGCCAGGAAGCCTTCATAAACAATGATGAAATGGTGCAGGAGTTAACTGGCCTTCCATCCTATGCTAAACTCATGGTTGTTTTCACTTTTGTGTCAGGATTCCTGAAAGTGGGACCTGGACTGTCGCCCTTTCAGAGCTTAATTATAACACTAATGAGAATGAGGCTGAACCTACGACTGCTTTTTTTTTCTTATGCGTTTCATGTGTCAAAGTCTACTGTGAGCCGAATGTTTAACAGCACATTAGATGTCTCACATGATAGACTGACCACATTAATAGTATGGCCCCCTAAAGAACAGATTCAAATTAGTTTACCCATGTGTTTTAGAAATAGTAGCTTCAGAAATTGTACCTCCATAATTGACTGTTTTGAAATTTTCATTGAAAGACCTAAAGACATGAGAGCCAGAGCACAGACCTATTCCCAAAACAAACACCACAATTCTGCTAAGTATCTAATATCAATAACTCCACAGGGAGTCATATCATTTGTGTCTAATGGTTGGGGGGGCGAACAAGTGACAAGCACATCACTGAAAACTCTGGCTACTTAGAAAATCTAGCACCAGGCGACGTGGTACTAGCAGATCGAGGGTTCACTGTACGACAGGCTGTGGGCTTGTACAGTGCTCATCTCAAAATCCCTGCCTTCACCAAAGGGAAACAACAACTGCATCCAAGTGAACTTGAGGACTCAAGGGGACTAGCAGCTGTTCGGATCCACGTTGAGCGGGTCATTGGTCTTGTGAGGAACAAGTACACCATTTTACAGAGAACAATCCCCATCTCTCTGTGCCAGACTTCAACTGCAGGAAACCTTACATCACTCGACAAGATGGTCAGAGTATGCTGTTCTCTGTGTAACATTTGCCCATCTATTGTTCCCTTAGAGTAGTATGGCTGTCAGCGTTTTTGTGCCACAAGTAAATCACACTGTAAATAGTATGTAATGTTTGTTTTTAATGCAGTGCTGTTCCAAGCACATACATTTTTTTTCTCTTATTGTAAAAAAATACTTTTCATATTATTGTACATGTAAACCAAAGACAAATTGAAATTCAAACCAAAATATCTGCACTTTAACTGGAGTTTAATATTGTTGTACTTTTTCAACTTATGACCATTGTGTAAATTAAAACTATGTACATTTTTCATCTTATGTCCAAGAGATTAACTGATTGTAAAATATAGATTATTTACAGTAGAATCAGATGTTGTTTGTCTTGTTTTATTTTTGTTTTCACAAGAGACACAGTAATAGGAGCAACAGTTCAGAAATATTGGCATACCAGATATCTGCAAAAATACTTTTCTCTTACAGCCCTAGATCAAATAGTGTGGGAGCCTGACCAGTACTCTCAGGCCTTCATCCAGCAGGTAAAATCTAATGAGCCAGAAAGCATTAATGATTTACATTTTAAAAAATGATTACCTTTACTCAAATTACTGTAATTCAGTAGTTGTTTCGTGTACATGCACTTTTTCAATAGTTTTTAAAATCAGTCATTGTTGTAATGCATTACATTTCAAAATGCATAAGTTACTAAGTGAAAAAAGACAGGACAAGGAGGTACTATCTGTCTGTAATCAATGTGAGACTGGCCAGTTGTCTGGACTTGACAACATCTGACAATAACAAAGAATGATATTTCTCTTATTATAAACAACCTGGTTAGAGATTCATAATCTAATGTTATTGCAAATACAGAAAAGTCATATTCCTCTCTGTAACTCCTCCATAGCTAATTTAATTAAATTTAAAATGAATAACTTTACTTTTACTTGATCAGACTTATCGGCCAATTATTTTACTTGTCCATGTACATTTAAACAAAAGTAACATTAATTTTAGGGTTAGATTACATTGGGTTACATTTGATTCATATGACAGAAATCCACATGCAAGCTATTGGACATATGGAAAACAAACTATGAACAAGAAAACTACTCAACTACTAAACTTGTTTCCTGCACTCCACACATTTCCATGTCTTGGGCACCCGGATCAGCTTGAGGCAGGACCTGTGAAAGTGTTTTCGTCTGCAGTTTCCAGATGTGCAGATGATGGCATCTGTGTCTGCAGACTGACCACAGTAAGCATCCCAGTTCAGGAGGCTGTTCAGTGGCTGTGGTGTTGATGGAGTTGAAGCGTGGTACTGTAAACCATTTTACCAGTAGCTCAGGTAGCACTCCTCCCTTTATAAATTCCACCACTTTGCCGTAGGCATCATGGAAGAAGACCGGATCATATGGGATTTGCTGGGTGAAAGCTTCCTGTGGTGTCCAAACCATAAAGTCACAGTAACTCACCTCTGCAACATGCATTTGTGCCTGCACTTGATACATGTACTTGTGGTTGTGTTTCAGTGACATGACCCCATCCTCTCCCATGCCAAGACAGAATGATGGATCCTTGCAGCTTTCCATGAGAGAGCAGTGCCTGGTTTTGAAGGGGCATTTTATTTCTAAAACACCTTCGCCATGGCAAGCACAGGAAACCACACCATCAGGTGATGCTCCAATCCAGGGTAGTTCTGGGTTGATAATAAACCCTGAAACCCTTGCTTGGAGGCCTTCGTGTTGGTCCTGCATCATAGCAACATAGCTTGCCCTTGCTCTCTCCTCGCTCACCTGACCCCATCTGACAAAGATTGGAAAACAAAATGTGGATTAAAATGTGACCATGTCTTAGTGATGTTGACTCCTATCAACATTAACCAGAAGGTGTTACATTCTGATTTAAAAATTTCAAGTCTAGATTGGCTTATAACTCATCAGGGCCTGTGTCTTTTACTCTGCTTTTGCTCAAACTCTGCCCCAGAAATGTGACGTTGTAATAGATGTATTGTAGACCTGTGGATATATCTCCTGTCAAACTTATCATCTATGTACCTAGTTGCCTCAGTGGAGAACTGAGAAGCGCAAGGATAGCAGATTCTTTTAATCAAGGATGGCGGTCTGTCTGCTCTGGCTGCCTCACTGAAAACTGATGCTGTGACTCTTCCTGCCCTCTGATCAAACCAAACCCTAGATTTACTCTGCTCCCTGGTCTCCTCCTCAACTACCACACACTGGAAAAACAGTTAGTGATACAAGAATATTTAGGAGTTACCCATTGATTAGGTCGTGGAAAATAATCCATGGGAGAACTTTTGAAATAGAAAACCTTGCCATCTATTTCACCTAAACTGAAATATTAAGAGTGTTACCTTTTAAACAGCCGGAACATTACAGCTACAGTATGATGCTCCAATGAAATTAAAACTGGCCTAGTTGAAATTCTACTGTTTACCTGTTGCTTTGTAAGCTGGAGATTTTCAAACACTGTGGCACTCTCAACCAGCAGTGAGGAAAAGTCCATCTCTAGCCAGGAGCTTGAGTACAAGGTGAAAAGAGGAACAGGCAGGTCCAGCTGCATCACCTTTGGGATGTATCTGAGAGAGAGAGAGAGAGAGAGAGAGAGAGAGAGAGAGAGATTAAAAATGTGTTGTATGTAAATTGCACACACTGCACAAAAGCAAAAAAGAGAGACCTATGTTAGGCAGCTTTACAGCACCAGTTATTAACAAAATCCACTTAGAACTCATTGGTTTGTGCCTGTTTTCCTGTAGACATAACTGAGATGGGATGTAAAGACTAAGGCCAGGTCATTAGACACTTTTGTAGTCTCTCAGCGTAACTGAAATCAGACAAGTTTCCCACTGCCCAGAGGAGTGAAATTTATCTGGGAAAGAGTAAAGGTAGTGGGCTCTCTTCATCAGGTTATCTAACCTTTCTTACCTGTGGGAGTGGCCCTCAGTGACAGAGAGGATGGCACTTCTCTTTGGCTTGGACTCATGCTTCTCACTGTCCTGGAGCATCTGAAAGAATTTCTGGCGCTCCTCATATGATGGTCTAATATCAGGACCAGGAGCTGGAATGTGGCAGGGCTCTTTGAGAGAAAAGCTGATGTTTCGAAGCTCTTCATTAGGAATCCCCCTGACAGATTCCATACTCGGCTGAGTCCAAGCACAGGGCTTCTGTGTGCAAGCCTGTCCATTTCTGATGTCAACAGCAGCCAGGACTGAATACATGAGGGCTGCTGCATGAGAGCACACCTCTCCTAAGCCTGCCTTACAGGTGCAGTGAGCCATGACAACTGTTCCATCCTCCTGCACTGTGATCCAGGGGTGTGTGGGGGTCACACTCAGGCTCTGTGAATGTTTCACCTGCAGTTTAAAAAAACAACAACCCCGAAACGTAGGTTTAGTATGTCAGCAAGAATACTACCTTGCAATAACGATCCTCTCACGTTTACTAATAAGCACAGCGGGGTATTTTGCCATTAATTATAATGAGGTTGGTTAAAACGACCTCGCAACCATTACTTTTACGTTAGTTTTAACCACATAGCAGGGAATATATTGGTAAATAAACACTTAGCTAGCCAAAAACAAGCTAACAAATGTAACGTTCGTAGTAGCTCGCCAGAAAGCTCGTAAAGTAATAAATAAATACATATCTTACTTTTCCCGTGATCAAAAACATTTTTTGGACCTCCAGGTGATAAAGTTTTGCCTCGGTGACCCAACCTGAGGTGAAATACCGGTAGACTTCGGTGCTCTTGTAAGCCTTCAGGGACTCGCCGGTGTAGGGGGATGGATTATGAATCAGATAAATGTATATGTCAGCAAAGGACAAATTTGGCAAATTTAAGGCAGATTGAAGGGGAATTAGCATTTCAGAGGCAATTAAGTAGGGATCGAAACCCAAAATACCAATTTTCTTTAAATAGCGTTGTTTTTCTGAAGCTGAAAGATGCGCATTTGCCATTTGACTGGCCATTTTTCTCCGGGACCAGGTGATGGCGCTAGGTCCTAAAGATGGTGGCCGCAACAAAAACGTGACGTCACTGAAACCCATGAATTGTGAAACCATGTCAAGTGAGCCTACATGTTTGCCCTCAAGATGGCTGACTGCAGAAACGTGAACTGCTTATTTTCAGGTAGTGTGGCCGAGTGGTCTAAGGCGCTGGATTAAGGCTCCAGTCTCTGAGGAGGCGTGGGTTCAAATCCCACCACTGCCATTTGACAATGTAAACCATCTGTCATTGTGATAGCCTGGCGTAATTCTACTCTGCATGTTCCTCTCAGTAATGATTGGTAAAGGAAGCAAACCATTGGTGGCCAAGGGACATAAGTACTTGTCACGATTTTGAAACATGCCCACCAATGGAACTTCAGGAAACTTCAAGGACTCAGCTATAAGTAACTGAGTCTTCAGAGGCACTGGATGGCAGCACATGACTTTGAAACATGGCCACCAAAGGGCCTGAAGTAACTGAGCCTTCAGATTCACTGGATGGCAGCACATTGTCAGTTTGTGTAACCACAGGAGTTGACGATTTGGCCTTTTGGGTATACTTTATAAAATACAAATGACCGAGCCAGAGAAAAACACCTAGTGCTGAGGTGGCTGAATGTGTGGAATGCTGAAATGAAGGCAGATGCAAATGACATTAAGGCACATGCAAATGACGTTGTCCTTTCTGCCATTCCATTTAAGGCATTGTGGGCTTCCAGTGCCTGTATGTGTGAATAACTGATTTGTAACCCACAGTTTTACAAGTGTCTGATAGGGAAAACGCGAGCAGAGTGGCGCAGCGGAAGCGTGCTGGGCCCATAACCCAGAGGTCGATGGATCGAAACCATCCTCTGCTAATTGTAAGTTCTATGAGTCTGTCGGGGCCCTAGCTTTGTCCAACTGTACCAAGTTTGCCTGCTTCTCACATGACAAAACCACCATTTCCACAAGTGGCTTTTGTGGACAGCATACAATTGTCCCAACCAGAATATTCCAACATCGTTGCAGGACCAGTCTGTGACAAGTCTTTGCTTTCTCTAAAGCTCCTCTGACTATTGGGACACTTTTCTGGACCTACTTTCAAGATTCTTGGAGGCAATTGGGAACACTCAGTAGAAAGACGGTCAATGCAAGGTCCACCAATTGCTTCAGTTTGGACCTTGCAAGACAGAACACGGTGAAATTCAGAACAACAAGAAATTCAGGACAAGAAGAAGAATTCATTGTCACACGTGTCTAAAACTGGGCGTCTCTCCTCGGTGCTGCAGACAATATAGTCACATTCCGTGTCAAGTGAGCCTACATGTTTGCCCTTGAGATGGCTGACCGCAGAAACGTGAAGTGCTTCTTTTCAGGTAGTGTGGCCGAGTGGTCTAAGGCGCTGGATTAAGGCTCCAGTCTCTGAGGAGGCGTGGGTTCAAATCCCACCACTGCCATTTGACAATGTAAACCATCTGTCATTGCGCTAGCCTGGCATAATTCTACTCTGCATGTTCCTCTCAGTAACGGTAACTGTAGGAAGGTTGGTGAAGGAAGCAAATCTTGCCAAAGAAAACCATTGGTGGCCAAGGGACATGAGTACATGTCATGATTTTGGAAACATGCCCACCAATGGAACTTCAGGAAACTTCAGGGACTC
>JAWZSL010000351.1:0-19462 GCA_034769285.1 Lutjanus argentimaculatus | reverse complement strand
TTACCTTTTTTTTAAAACAAGAAAAAACCTTGATCCCCTTTTCAAATTTTTTTTTTTTTTTTTAAAAAAACAGCTCTTTTATGCTAGAAGGAAAAAAAGTTAAAATTTTTGGGGTTCCTGGCCCACCGCAGAAAAGGGAAAAAAATTTTTTACAAAATTTTTGTTTTCAAAAATTAATTAAAAATTTTAAAAAAAGAAAAAAAAAAATTTTAAACCCTTTTCAAACGTTTTCCTTTTTTTTTCCCAAACTTGGCTAAAAATCCAAAAATTTTTTTAAAAAACGAAAAAAAAAACCTTTTAAAAAACCCCCTTTTCGAACAAAAAAAAAAAAATTTTAAATGGGCAGGAAAATATCCCCCTTTTTTCCCAAAAAACCCTTTTTTAAAAAAAACCGCACCCCCTTTTTTTTTGGGACAAACCAAAAATTTTTTTTGGTTAAACCCCCAAAGGATACAAAAAAAAATTTAAATTTTTTTCCCAAATTTTTTTTTTTAAAACCTTTTCCCGGGGTTTTTCCACACATTTTTTTTAAAAAAAAAGTCCCCCAAAACCCCCAATGGGTTTTTTTTTTTTTGGGAAAATTTTTTTTTTTTCAGGGAACAAAAAATTTAAAATTTGGGGGGGGGGGAAAATTTTTCCCTTTATTTTTAAATTGAAAAAGACAAAAGGGGATTCCAAAATACCAGGAAAGGGGGCCCTATCCCCCCCTGGGGGCCCTTTTATTCCAAAATTTTTTAAATCCCTTGTCCTTTTAAAGGGGTTAAAAAAAATAATTAATTTGGGGTTTTTTAAAATTTTAATTTTATACCAGGGTAAAATATTAGTTTTTTGCCCGGGGCAAGGCAAACAGGGGTCATGTGAAAAGGGGGAAATTTTTTTGTTTTTAATTTATCTTTTTGGGTTTTAGACTTTGTTGGTAAATTTAATATTTTAAACTAAATTTTTTAATTTCGTGTTAATTTTTCTTCTTTTTTGTTCAATTTAATTTGTTTAAAACTTGTATAAAAAATTTGATTTCTTTTTGGGAAAAAAAGCCAGCCTTGGGAAAACCAATTTTTTTAAATGTTTTTTTCCCAACATAGATCCTTTTCCCCCCAAATAAAAAAAAAAACCCCAAAAAGGTTGAGGCCCCTTGGGGAAGTTGTTTGTTTTATGAAATAAATTTGTAACTTTTGGTAACACTGACCGGGATGTAAAAAGGGGGGTAAAATTGAACTGTGGTTTTCAGACCTTTTTTCAAATTCCTGTGTTTTGGATTTGCAGGACCAATAAAGGTAATCTCAGGTGTTAGGGCCAAAAATGGATCAGGTAATATGTAAGTTCCTCAAATTTGTGTTTCCCTCTTCCTTATTTCCTTTCATGGGTTTATTTTTAAGTTGATCATCTTAAATCTCCAAACCATTCATCAGCCCCCAGACTTTTTGGAAAAATATCGATTAGACATGTTACTTGGTATTTGGGATTTATGAGGGGGAAAATTCCTTTTTTCATTTTCTGATGAAAGTGGAAACAGTTGACCCGACTATACGTAAAATGTAAAAAGGATATGTAATCAAAGGGGGGTTTAAGGTGTTTTTACCAATTCTGAAAACAGTTTTATTTATATTTTATTGTTTATAATCAAAGTGCGTGTTCGTATTTTTTCCGTTTTTGGTGATTTTATTTACACTGTTAAAGGTTTCGCATAGAAAGTGTTTGTAATACAGAAGTAAAAAATCATTAATTTCCTTGTAAATGAAACTTTTATTATCCTTATTCTGTTTGTAAAGTTTTTAACACGTTTCCTTCAACTTTATTTGTAAAGGGGCTTGATATTAGATAACCATGACTTTGGATTTTGATTATGTTTTGTCTTTGTGTTACTGCTTATTGTTGTTTATTGACAATGGAGTATTGGGTCTTCCCAACCCAAATTTGAAGTTACTTCCGGGGGAGTATAACATTCCTGCATTGCCTGGAGTCTAGCCCCTTTTTCATAGATGGATATGAAACTTATCCATCTATGTGCGTGAACAAAATATCAGACATAAGTTTTAAAAAACAGGAACTATCTTACCTTGTTACTTAATTCATTGTTGTCCCCCTTGCTCACACTGGTTTCTCCTTTAGAATGAGGATGGCAGTTGTTTTTATAGATAGGAAAAAGGAGGATTGGGGGTAAATGGAGGGTACTCTATCACCCTTCCTCACGGTGGCAAAAAAGGGATTTATAACAACTAAAATGATAAACCATCTAACTTTTTCATTGTCCTTTTGTTTAACTCAGGTTTCCGGACAGTAACCCTTTTTTCATTTTTCTGACAAATGATAGAAAAGAACATAAAAGGTATATTTATTTTTTTTAAGAATTTAAAATTTTTTAAGTTCCCTACATCCATACAACAGGAAAACAATAAAATAAAAAACTTGGTATTTATTTGGTCAAATAACAGTATTTCCCTTACGGGGTGGGGCACATACAAACGGACACGGGAAATCATTTTGGTGGAGGCAAAGTGTCCCCCAGTTTAATTTCAAGCTAGTTGACCCAAATCCCTCACTTTTTTGCAAGCCAGTGTTGCCAGCATTTTAATCACCCTTTAAGAAATTGCTGCTTAAACACAACTTGTTTATTTAAAGTGCAAATTTAATCCATATTAATGGGAATTTATCACAAAGGGGGAAAATTAAAAATTTTAACCTTTTTTTAATTTGATAGTTCTGGTTTTCTTTAGATGGCAAATTCCAGATTCTCACTCTTAAACGCCATCAACCCCAAAGGTTCCAGCCAAAGCAGGCAGCTGTCAGTTTCCATGAAAAGGCTGTGATAATGCCCCTGTGCACTACCTACCAGCACCGGGGACAGGAGAAAATTTATTTGCGACCTAAACAGAATAAACTAATATGATCTTTGTAGGTGGACACAAACTGGCTTCAAAGATTGTGTAATTTTCTTTTGTGTTGGCTAAATGGGCAACGTTTGCTATGTTGACCACTTACAGCCTCATTACAACTTTACAGGAGTGGATATGCCAGGTTCTGTTAAACTGTAAAGCCATTTTCCCCTTTTCCCCCTAAAGTGGTCAAAAATAATAATGCCCATTTTATGGAAGGTGTCCCCACAATGTCAGCTGTGTAGGCCCCCTGCGATCTGTCAGAAAAAGCAGTTGGGGAAAGATGGCTGGGTGGATTTGTTTTTTTGTTTTCTAAACTAAAATGCTTAAAATTGGTATTTGTAAAATGTTATATCATGCAAGAATTTAAGTACAGGCCCTCACACTAAGTGCTGAATGATTTGATTAATCATATCATAGGGAAATTTTCAGACATTTGTGAAAATACTCACCCAGATTTCCCTATATCCTTGATATTTGTTTTATTTGTTGTATGTGTATTGTAGAAAGGTATGAATACAAGTCTCATTTTGTTGTCCAATCCTGTGTGTTGAATGATAAAAAATTACATTGGGTCTTTTTTATATTTTTTTTATGACATCACACTGAAAATAATTAAATGAAACTTTTTTTTTGGACAGAGGACAGGAAAAAGGCAGGGGAAGGAGGAAATTTCTTCTGGGGACAAGAAAACCCAAGTGGGAACTATGATGTCCTACTTTTGAGTTGGGAAAACCCCTTTAACATTAACTTCTTTTCTATTTACTAATACTACTTGAGCGGGGTCTTTGGACTGATAGTATTATTGTTTGTTTCTTCTAGCTGCTATGTTTTAACAGACACCGTTGTATTTTCGATTTCCGGGGGGTCCTTTGAATGCCCATATCGGGTAGAAAAAGACAACAGGTGCAACCAGTTTAGGGAAATTTACACACCGACAAAGAGTCTATGTGGAAAACTGGGCACAATAAAGTTAAGTAATGTAAAGTTTTAAATTAAAATGATTTAATAAGTCTTTGTGGGGTTTATTTGGGTATACTGTCAGCTAGTAACATTAATGGTAGAGTCATGTCGCTCAGTAACAGTTTGCTATTTGAAGAGAAATTATTTTGAATTTCAAGGGCAAACTCTTGCCATTTGAGGCTGGATAAACTCGGGCAGCTAACGTTAGCATGAAACGGTTGCTAATGAAACCGTAAACCGATCCTGCTTAATAGGTTCACATTAAAAAACTGTGCTGGGGCCTAACGCTTAACATTAGTTTTTACACAGTGTTATCAGTTAAGTTAATACAAAGAAGATTATGGATGAGGGCATGCGTGATATAGTGTTTGTGGGTTCGGAAAGAAGAAGAAAAAGTGAGAGGAAAGGAGTAATCTGGTGTTAAAAATTTTTTTCAGTGCTTTGTTTTTAAGGGCAGTAATAATGGGTTTTTTCCGTGTTTGGGTTAAAAACCTTTTGATAGTTTGATATTTCGTTTTCAAAATAAAAACGGATTTACGGAAATTCGGCCGTTTTCCCGTTTTTTCGTTTTGAGACACAAAACGAAATAAGAAGTACTACTTGAAATAAGGGAAAGTTTTTACTTTTGTGTCTCAAAACGAAAAAACGGGGAAAACGGCCGTTTTGCAAGAGACTTGGCGGGTATCAAAACGTGGGTAGTCAGTATACCATGAAGGAAATTTTTACTATGGAGAGTTGGTGGTGATATCACAATAATTTGATTGAATATTATTTAACAGCCATTTTTGGGCCCCTTTACACTGTGTCTTGGTTTGCCAGACTTCTTGGGCCAAGTTGCATCCTTTTTTGTGTCCTTCTACAGCTCCATCATTTTTGGAGCTAAATTAGGGTAAAAAGTTTTGAACTTGAAAAATAAAATTTGAAACTGAAAATTCAAGTTTTGATCTTGAATTTGGAAAAAATACATCAGTGTATACAAAATAAAAATAAGTGTACAAAAAGTTTTTTTCAAGTTAAATATAATTATGTTTCCCCTCTGGTAATTCTTTTGAATAAATAATTTATTTTCATTTTTCACTTTCATATATTTTGGAATATTTGAGATCCAAATTTCTTTCAGTTGCACCTTTTTTTCTTTTCAGATTCAGATCTTATTTTTTTACATTTTCCCAAATCTTTTTTTCAGTTTCGATCTTTCTTTTTCATTTTAGATTTTTTTTTCATTTTCAGATTTTTGACCTGATTTCGCGTGGAGGGCTTTGGCATCAATGAGAGGGGTGTGGAATCATGACGGACAGTTTTAAAAAAAGGGGCTAGGGCCCTTTCACCTATCACGTTGCCTTCAGGGAATTTAGGAACTAAAACAATTTTCAACTCAACACTTTATGTAGGTTTACACCATGTGACTGATGATTGATCAGTGAAAAAACTGATGTGACAACTTCCATTTGCACGGCATGCACGAATACCCTGCACGGCTAAATCTGTTTTAATTTCCACTGTTAGCCTAAGGCTGTTAATATGTCACTTTATTAAGTTTAATATTCTTCAATACGTGGTAACTTTATCCAAATATCCTTTTTTTAAAATTTACTCCAACGTTTCGGAGTTTGTGAGATGTGAAAAGCTGTTTTAGGACAGTACTCAGGAGCAATTGCAGAAGCAGAGTGATAAATTATGCCAGACTGTGCACTTCAAACAGCCACACTTTAAGTGCGGGAAATTTCCGTTTCTACGTAGCACTGTGAACGCAGCACAGTGTCCGCTTGCAATGATGCTGTCCACTTCAGCAGGCTTCGGGAATATTTTGGGAAACTCTGACCACTAGAACTAACAGAGCAACAAAATTTTAACCCTCTTCAGTAGTCAAACAGACACCATTTCGGAGTAAAAGTTATTTCAGCCCTCCTATCAACAGCAAGCTCTTCGATTGAAACATATTGTAGCTTAGGATGTATCCTCCTTACTTAAAAATAACCAACATTGGAACTCCTATAGCAACCTTACAAAAAATGAAATTGTTTGGCCTTAAAAGATCTAAAAATCGACAACTCTATTATAATAAAAACAGCTGATAAAGGAGGAGCTACAGTTATTCTGAATAAATCTGACTATTTTGGGATGGTGTTTAAGACAACTTTCTGATGAGACATTCTATAAGAGACTTCCCAGCGACCTACTCACTATTCAAACAATCTTTTTTTGATATCTTGATCATTTTTTTCAGTGGGGTGAGCTAACTAAAAAAGACTTGGACTTTCTAAAAATTGAACATCCTATTATTCCCACTTTTTATACTTTACCAAAGGTCCACAAAAGTTTGGAAAATCCCCCCGGTGCCCGCTTGTGTCTGGTATAGGATCGCTGACGTATCCATTTCACAGTATGTTGACTTTTTCCTTAGACCTCTAGCTGAAGAGGCACCCTCTTACATTAAGGACCTAATCATATGTTGTCCATTACTGCCCTCTCTCAAACCCCTTCCTGAGGAAGACGTGATTTTAGTCACCTTTGACGTGTCTGCCCTTTATACAATCTTTTCCCCCACAACGGAGGGTGTTGAGCCATGGAACATTTTTTGTCAAAGAGGGACTCAACTCCACCCTTCATTAAGCTGCTTTATAGAATTTGCAAAACTTATTCTCACATGTAACTTTTTTTATTTTCCAAGACTCCTGGTTTCTTTCAGAAGAGAGGTGTGGCCATGGGAAGCCCCTTTCCCACCCTCTTTGCCAAACTTATATATGGCTTTTTTTGAAGAAATGTACATTTATACCAACAACAAATTTAAAAACAATATTATGACATGGAAAACGTTTTCTTTGATTATGTGTGGGTTCTTTGGGCGAGGCTAGTGTGGATCTGTTACAAGTATTTTGCAATTATCTAAATAACTTCTGAATTTCTCAAATTTATATGGATTTTGTTTCAAATCGCATTAGTTTTCTTGACTTATGGTTTCATACGCGAGAATAATATACTTCATAATGATCTTTTCACTAAGCCTACAGCACGAAAAACAGTCTGCTTAGAGCAGATTCATGTCACCCTCTTCCTCTAAAAAAACAGTCTTCCTTACAGTCAGTTTTGCAGGGGTTAAGGGGAATTTGCAGCAGAAATCAAATTTTGAAAAAAAACATGGCAGAGATGAAAAACAAATTTAGTGTAAGAGGGTACAAATCAACTCAAAATTTAATGGAGCTGTTGATCAGTTTCATTCCTAGACCGAGACCAGATTTATTTCAGAGGAAAAAACAATAATAAAAATCCTCCATCATTTTTTCACAAAAATATTCAAAACAATTTTGAGGGAAAATTGGTGGAATTATAAAAAAAACATTGGCACATTCTCCAATAAGACCCTAATCTTAAACAAATTTGTACACAAAACCCTCTTGTGGTATACAAGGTGCCAATATAGAGATCGCCTAGTAAAATCTGACTTGGTCTCCATCTTGAGGGCCCCAACCCAAAGACTACTTGGCCCCATCCCAGATGGAAATAGATGCTGTGGAGCCTGTGTCAGTGTAATTTCAAATTATCGCTGTAGCACTTTTAGACACCCACACTCCCGGGAAGTCTATTCCCATCAGGGGGGTCATCTCTTTTTCATACCAATCGGGGGATCTATCTTATCACTTGCCCAATGTGGTAAGGCTTAAAGTAGGAAAACGAGCAGAGAACTAAAAACCCGGAATTGCGGAGCATCGCAGTACTGTTAGATATAAGAACTTGAATTACCCCGTAGCTGCTCACTTTATGAGGCAAAAACCCTCCATCTCCTCACTTAAATATATAGGTATTGAGAAGGGGCTCTCTCCCTCGAAGAGGTGGAAAATTAGAAAATCTCTTATTGAGGAGGGGAACACTTCTACATTACACTATCTTTAAAACACTATCACTAATGGTTCTTAATATTGATTATGATCTGAAGTGCTTCCTGTGATTTTATTATTTCACCTCAAAAAGAGGATTTAAAAATATAGATCAGATCCCGTTTTTGCTGGTGATCTGATGTGTTCACTTGATATTGTAAAAAATATATATATTAGATACGATCTGTGAGAATGCTTAAACATGTATTGTTTTTGAATAGGATCTATAGATGCATTCATTTTTATTTTTATTTAGACTTTTTTCCTTATCCCTGAGATTGTGTTGTCATTTCATTATCATTGGTTTTTTTCATTTTATAAAATGTTTTCTTCTTGTACTTAGAGCACCCCCTATATAGAAAAAGATTTTTTTCCTTTCTGTCCAAGCTTGCATGTGACCTGTGTTAGTGGCTGACACACATCAGGTGTGCATCTGCTCCAGAAGGCTTCATCAGCCACTTCTCCTGGCATTTCATTCATGACTTGACAAAGGCCCTGTGCTGGCCGAAAACGTTGTCTAATAAATCTCGTGCATTTGGAGCTGAAGTGTGCGGCGTTTCCCCTCTCCTTCCTGGTGTGTTCCCTCGCAGCACCCCTGAAAAGTTACAGTGTGCGTTTTTTTCTCATCTCAACACTTCAGCAGGTTCACCTGCTGGAGCCAGCACCCCAGGTGAGAAATGTTCAAAATGAGAGGTTGTTTTGTGACAACATACAATGTTTCTGATGTCTTTAAGTGGTGAGCTGGCAAAGCTGGAAGTTAAGCATAGGGCTAACGTTAGCATTGAGTAGCTTAAAGTTAATTTAGATTCAGACAGTTTGTACTGCGTGAAAAACACAGATAATAAATAAATTGAATAAGGGTAGTGCTGTTTTGGCTGTGGGAATGCATGGGGTGCTGGAAAAAACCTGCAGCAGCCTGCAGTGGAAAAGGTTGATCCATGCTACAGTATGAATGTGGCCCGATGCTATCAGCTAGTGTTTGTGGGAAAAATTTTTACAGCAGTGGTTTCCCCAAACCTTGGGTCAGGGGCCCCAAATGGGTTTGTCAGATACTTAAATAATTGATCAATTAAAATTAAATTCATCTTTATAATGTTAAAGCTGGTATGACTCTGGCTAGTTGTTGACGCTTTCGCAAGTCCTAGTGAGTTTATATCACAAATAGATGCATGGTGTGAGTGCGTTAGCCTATGCTTAACTTCTAGCTTTGCCCGCTCACCACTTAAAGATGTCAGAAAACATTGTATGTTGTCACAAAAAAGACCTCTCATTTTGAAACCCTTAATCACCTTTTGTGCTGGCTCCAGGGTGGGCCTTTATTGCCCTGCTTTTTGCAAAATTGGTCCTCAGTTACTGTCTAAAACCGCTTTCACATCTCACATCTCCACACATCACATCCTCCTCACATCTCCGAAAATGGAGTAAAAATTTAAAAAAGGCGATTTTTTGGATAAAGTTAACATATATTGAAGAATATTAAAAACTTAATAAAGGACATTAACAGCCTTTAGCCTTACAGTGGGGAAAATGACATCAGTTTTTTCAAATGATCATCAATCAAATCACATGGTGTAGCCTTTCATAAAGAGTTGAATTGTTTTTGTTCCTACGTTCCTGAAGGGCAACGTGATAGGAGAAGGGCCCTAGCCCTTTTGTTAAGCTGTCTGTCATGATTCCACACCCCTCTCAGTTGATGCCCCGTCCTCACGCGAAATCAGGGTCAAAGTCTGAAACTGAAAAGAAAAGATCTGAAACTGAAAAAGAAAGATCTGAAACTGAAAAAAAAGATTTTAACCCCTAAAAAATAAGATCTGAATCTTTAAAAGAAAAAAAGGTGCAACTGAAAGAAACAGGATCTCAAGTATCAAAATATATGAAAGTTGAAAAATGAAAATAAATAATTTAGTGAATCATAATTATATTTAACCTGAAAAAACTTTTTGTACACTTATTTTTATTTTGTATACATTTATGTATTTTCAGAATTCAAGATCAAAACTTGAATTTTCAGTTTCAAATTTATTTTTTCAAGGTCTCAAAATGTCATATTCTGTCAATTTACATCCTGGAAAAAAATGATTCATATTAATAGAGGAGTAAAATTTTATTTTTAACAATTAATAATTTTCATTTCATTGCGTTTTGGGTTTTGTTTGTATTACTGTTCAATCAAAATAAGACGGGGTGTAAATGCATTGGTGAAACACATTGGTTGTTTCACAATGGTACAGTGTTGCCTTTGGGTAGCATCCAGACAAACAAAACCCGTGAAAAAGTGAAGTTTTTTCAATTTTAAATGGCATAAAATTCTGAACTAAAGAGGCATTGAAATATTTCCCATGAGTATTTGTAACACTTTTTTTCAGATTTTAAACAGTAACTATTTTTTTATGGTTCAGTGTTGCTTTAAGCTAACCCACACAATGTCATGAAAATGTTTTCAAATTACGTTTACTTGGTCTATTTTATGGGCAAAAAAAAAAATTAAAAAATTCTTTACCAACTGGAATGATAATGCGTGCCATAGAGGGATAGAGACACAATAGCACAATGTATTTTTTTACTTTTTGCGTTGTTTGTGTAAAACAACTATTTACAAATGGAGCTAATTTAGAGAGTCCCGTCGTTCCAATATCAGTTAAAGTATTTATTTTATTTATATACATCAGGCATGATGCTGCAGTAAAAGTTTTATTACTTTGTGAAAATATTAAAACTTATGAAAACACATTTTTCACTTAATTTCATTTATTATTGTACAGGAAAAGATTAAACATAATGTTATAAAATCAGTCAAAATTAAACAGCCTGACTCACTTAAAATTGTTTTACAGTAATTCTGTTCTGCTCACCCTAAAAGGTAGTGATGGGCAAATGACACCCGGGGGGTTTGGTGTCACTCTTCCCTTTAAAAGGAGTGCATCGAAACACTGTGTCGGAGCTTGTATCAAACCACTTTCTGTCACGTGACCAATGACATCGAAGCTTCGAACGTAATCGCTGCTTCACTTAGCACTTCATTGGTTCAAATGTTTTGAAGCGTTTTATTGGCTCAGAGTGTTCCCCAAAAGATGATAAACCGTGATCTTTTCTTTTAAAGCGATATTCCATTCTTAGATAATTTTCCACTCAGTAAAGTACTCACCCCTATGCCGATGTGAAGATGGGTGAAGATCTTCAGTTCACTAAACAATCCTGGAGTTTCAGCAGAAAACAGGGTTGCAGCCAAATCCAGTACAATTGCAGTGAATGGTGACCAGTTTAAAACGTTAAAAAAAGAACACAGAACAAACACAAAATGTCTCCATCCCGTTGTGTGGTGTAATCCAAGTGTCCGTGAGCCGCAACATTAAAATTTTAACTGCAAAAGACGCCATTTACACCATGTTTTTAGCCGAAATGTCAAACTGTAGCATGTAGCAGGTAGGATGTAAACATGGCGTCAATCTCACGATATTTAAAACACTAAACAAAAAGCAAGATGTTTCTGTGTTCATCCCAAACACCCTAATTTAGTTGCAAAGCTTTCAGCAGAAAGGATCTCTGGTCTTGTTGTTTGTATAGACTTTGAACAAAAACATCAGCAGATTAAAACGACCACACTGGTTTTTTCTGAACTTTTATTGCTGACATGGGATTGAAACAGTGTCAGTGCTTCAGTCGCGCTCTTTAGGGGTTGCTATGGCATCAGTTGGCCACCAGATGTCACTGTTCTTAGTTAGACTGAAGCCTTGAAGCTTTGAATCTTTTTCAGCACAATTAGAAAGAAGGCCTCAGAAACTTCATGAGGCTTCACCTGCCCATCACTAATAAAAGGCAAACTCACATGACAAAACAGACAACAAACAAGAGATACAGTAACACTAATTCTACATACATCAATTCATAGATTTCATGAGATGATCACAAAGTAACAGTGGGTTTGTCCTTTGCCAGAACTCAAAAATTCACACCAAAGTTGTCAGTGAGATAAAGCCTTGGTTGTTTCTCTGTGTTTTTTGAAAAGTTTTTTGTTTTGTTTTTTTATCTCAGAGGAATTATACAATTGCTTGTCCTGTATTTATGTTTTTCCCACGCAAAAGTTTTGTGGGCACCATGTTTTTGACTTTAACCTAGTTTGCATACTTATGTTACAGGAGTTTGCTGATGAGTGTGAAATACAGAGTGGCAAGTGCACCATCACCATTAAGGTAAGCTGCTTCCATGTGATATAGTGTAATATGAGTATGACTATAAAATGTTGGTTCTTTTTTTGTTGGAACGGGTACAAGCAAACTGTATCAGGCTGGAATGAAATCATTTTTTAGGAGAAGTCACTTCAGCCTATGATGAATTCAAATTTATGGGGGCTTTTGGACAAATTGTTTGGGCCACAAAGGTTCACTAACAGTAGGTTTATAATTAATTGTATGAAGATAAAAACAGTTTATAAATTTCCCAGATGAGCTACTGTAAATAATCAATACAAACACATATTATTAGACTGTAAACCATTAATCAAAACCCAAAAAAATAAATGCAATCAGTCAGACAACCTAAAAGCTCATTTTATATTTCACTATTATTATTATTATTTTTATTGTGGTCTGTACTTTCAGTAGTGAGTGACAGGTAAAACACACAAAGGGCAACTTTTATTGCATTTCTGCTGTTAGAAACTGAGTAAAAATTAGCTGACAATTAACCTGATCAGCCACCAAAATAATTGATACAACACATATTAACCCTTAACCAACCAATATCTAACAGTCAATGTCAAACAACCGTAAAGATCAGAATTGTATAGATTGCAATGTTATGGCCAAATTCCATTCTATTTGAAGTTGACCTTTGCAAAATTTAATTTTCTTTTCTTTAAGACCTGTAATTGACAGAAAGCTGAAATATTTTTGTAACTTTTCTTTAATGGAAAATTAAATTGTACATTCATAATAAAACCCCTGGCTATAAAATAAAATTCAAACATTTTTCCAAAAGTGCTCTTTGGGGCAGTCTAGTCTTACTATATTATTAAGTTTGTACCAGAGGAAGCACAATCTTTGTGATGTCATGGGGAGGCAAAAAAATTAGAGGCTGACTTGGTGGGATCAGTTTGCTGTAGTAATGCTTAACAGTGAGGGAAAAAACAAAGCAGAAACCTGAACGAGTCTGGATGATGTTTTGGGGAGACATGGTCAGCACAGGTTGTTTATTCTTTAGTCAGAACAGGAGGTGAGTTTTTAACTGTCACTCTGTGAACAGTAATATGCTGGCCCCAGCTCACAGCAAAATCCTTATATTCAAATTAACGCTGTGGTGTGGACCCATATAGACACAAAGTGTTGAAGTCACTTCTGACAGAGAGTTGATTTTATTCTTTTTGGAGAGTTGGTACCTTAAAACTAATTTAGTGTAATTATTGAATCTTTTTGGGTTAAAATTCAACACTTCCTAACATAACCTGTGTTAGTAACTCTCGTATGGGAGTGTTAGACATTAATCTTCCTAGTAGTAACTTGCAACTTTTCAAGTGTTACCACTAACATGAAGGTGTTAGTAATATAGCTTTTCTTAAGTACTGGAAAATGAACTGCTGGAGTTTCACAGGAAAACAGCGATTTCAGGGCCCGAGTGCACCGTGGGCGTACGCCTGGGTGTAAGTTTCCGTCTTGACTTGAACGGAAAGTTACGACCAGTTTAAGGTTAAGACGAGTGCACCAGTTAGACTTAAGCCCGTGGTGTGTTCCGCACTGGGTATAACTTTTACGCCTAGTGTGGAGCAGGTGTAAGTTGGAAAACTCAGACTTGTATCCACGGTAATTTTAATGGAATCAAACCGCCAGAAAAGAGAAATGAGGGAGAGCAAACGCACCTTGTTTACGGTGATTAATGAGAGGACATCAGAAGAGAGTGTCATCCATGACAGGACAAATCGCTCTATATAACGTTAGATTCAGAAAAAGTGATTAAGATTTAATTTTAGAGAGAATCGCTTTTTGAATTAAAGTGCTTCCTTCAGCTGCAGCATCTGTCGGGGCAGAGGACGCGGCGCTGTCATCACCCTGCAGGGGTGTACTGCATCAGTTTTATGCCAACGGAGCTTTCAAAATATGCGGGAGGGGCATGATAAATGCACGATAATGCTCGGCGTAGAAGTGTGTTGCTTGGCAACAATCAACAATTCATGTGTACTCACGTGAACGTGCATTGTAAGACCAGGCGCAGCTACCGGGCCGTGGTGAGTCCGGGGTTGGTGCACTCGGTGTAAATTCCAGTCACAACGTCGGACGTAGTTAAGTCCAGCGTAAGAGTTAAGACCCTTTTTTTTTACACCCAGCTGGTGCACTCAGCCCAGAATCTAACATTAAAATCAAACTGGGGAGCCAAAATAACATAAATCCTTCCATACTGCTTACCCGGGGTAATCCAAGTCCCCCTTTAAGTCCTGACATGCCGTTTGCACACGGGCCAAATAGGGATGCGCCCCTTACCTCGCTAGTCAGCACCAGAAATACTAGTCGTTTCAAACTATTTATCAAATATTTCATCATGCACAATGCCAGTTATCTGTTGCCCCTAAGATTTTATGCAGCGCCCGCCATAGTCGGGGCTGCAACACTGTCAGACGGGCAGCCCCTCTCGCCCCGGCGTGTGCCCCGATTGCCTAGGCAACCCCGGATGTTTTATCAGCAAAGGGGGGACAGATGACAGCTCGTAAAACCAGCGCGGTTTGGCAGTGATTTAATCTAGACAATGGAAAAAAATGTTGAATGTAGACTGTGACAGAATAAGCTGATATATATTCACTCGACTGGAGAAACGTGCCCACATTAAGCACAGACACAGACATAAACCTGCAAACGGAGTGCTGTGCCGCTAGCACTGCTAACCTTAGCCACTCTGTGTGTCAGGCTGGCAGCTAACGTCAGCTCTGGGTTGTATACCCCCTGACACTGTGATCCTCTATCGGTCTGAAATGGTGTGAAGCATTTAGTGAGTTGCTGTCATGTTTTGTACATTAATGTGTAAGGTTTGTATTGCAAAAGCGCAAAGTAGCGCGCATTTCAGCGACATTTTAAAGTATGATTTGGCGATTGTAGGCTGTGATTAACAGCTTCAAATGATCTTAATACACACAGTATTTTTTTTCGGACAGTGTTTTAAAAATTATAAATTAATAAATTCTGCTAAATTTTAAACTCTTTCTGGGTGTTTTCTTAGTGTTTAGGGCTAAGTCGACTAGTCTAAAATTTAAAATTTTTCGTTTTTAGTCGCCAGGAACTCCTTAGTCACAAACACACACACCAGTTCAGACAGTGTGCACGTGATAATTGCTCAAAGCTAAGGATCTACAGTGAAGATTCAGGCTAAAAAACATGGTGTAAATAACATTTTTTTTTTTTGTCGACTTGGCATGTTGGGTCTTTAGGAGACTAGGATTACACCCGATGAGCATTATGTAGGCATTTTATTATTTATTCATTTATTTATTTATGTTTTTTTTTCATGTTTTTAAAGCGATATTCCACTCTTTGATGATCATCCACTCAAATGTACTCCCCTATGCCGATATGAAGATGGGTGGGAAAATCTTCAGTTCATAAAACAATCCTGGAGTTTCAGCAGAAAAAGGGTTTGCAGCCAAATCCGGTATATTGGCAGTGAATGGTGACACGTATAAATGTTAAAAAAGAACACAAAACAAACACAAAATGTCTCCCTTTCCCGCTCGTGTGGTGTGTTAATCCAAGTGTCCCCGAGCCCGCAACATTAAATTTAACCACAAAAGACGCATTTACACCATATTTTTAGCCAAAAAAGTCAACTGTAGGCCTCCCAGGTAAACATAGTGTTGATGTTGGGGAGGACACTTGGGGTTACACACCCCACGAGCAGGATGAGACATTTTGTGTTTGTGTTCTTTTTTTTTACATTTTATCCATGGGGTTTCCATTCATTGCCATTAGCTGCAACCCTGTTTTCTGCTGAAATCCAGGATTGTTTTGTGAACTGAAGATCTTCACCCCTCCCCACATCGGCCCCTAGGGGTGAGTACATATGAGTGGACTATCATCTAGGAGTGGAATATCGCTTTTAAGTGGCTTTATTTTTTAAAAAAAAACAAGAATCTACATCTTGGGTTGATACTGGGCTCTCAGGGAGAAACAGGGCAGGGAAGCTGAGCAAAGGGTTTGGAAACAGGTGGCAGGCTGAAGTGGCAGGCAAATGGGGTAACCCGTGGGTGTCGATCTAAGGCAGAAAAAGACAAGGGTTTTTAAAAAAAATCCATGAGTGAAACAAAGCAATCAGCAACAAGTAGTTCCGTGGTCAGTACGGCGAGGCAGACTGAAACGATTTTGGCGGAGACTGGCTGCAGAGCTGGGGTATATGTACTGCTGGGAGTCGATTGGTGGGGTGGTTTTCAGGTTTAGCAGGCAGATTGGCAGCGGGAGTTGATTGGCAGAGGACTGACGAGCTACACACAGACACAGAGAGAGACAAACAAGGAACCACAAGAAAGGGGAGGGGGAAAACAGTGACACATGAGGAATGAAGGAAAGGCACAGAATGACATACAAAATATTGCATTTTTTGGTTATTATGTGTGAAAAAGGACTATTTATTTGTTTCAGTTTATTATTTGCCAAATAAATGACAATAACATTTTCAGGTTTTAAAAGTTTTAAAAAAAATTTTTTTTTGAAGATTTCTAAAATATTTATGTTTTTTCATTTTTATGGGCAGGTGGTCTATAAATTTGTTAAGCACTGTACATCATTGCATATTTGTGTTTTGCAGCTACAACCCTACCTCAGACTTGTTGTGTTTTTGTCTGAGAAAATAATTACAGGAATATTTTTCAGGGCATAATTTGTCTGCAAGTCATTCTGTTAAAAAACATTGTGAGAAAAATTGTATCGAATCATGAGTTGAATGAATCGTTACATCCCTACTGCACACCTAGGGTCTGGAGGCGTACAGGACCCGCAGGGGTGGCAGGTTGCAGCCCATGGACCTTCCCAGCAGAGGGGAATGATACGCTGCGTAGAGTTGGGCGA
This sequence comes from Lutjanus argentimaculatus, assembly GCA_034769285.1. Classification (NCBI taxonomy): domain Eukaryota; kingdom Metazoa; phylum Chordata; class Actinopteri; order Lutjaniformes; family Lutjanidae; genus Lutjanus; species Lutjanus argentimaculatus. The sequence continues at coordinate 2,713 of JAWZSL010000351.1, read as the reverse complement.
TCTTGCCACAGTCAGATCGTCCTATTTTTCACCCTGGTGGGATCGCCAACGATGACAAATCCACAGCCGCCACATTAATGCGTACTGATGCATTTCACGCAACACATCAGATTTCGTTACACAGTAACAACATGTACTGAATGGCTGCTCCACCTTAAAGGTAAGTTGGTTTTTGACACCTGGACTTATTGTTATGATTAAATACGCTGTAGACTCCCAGAAAAATTTTGGTGGAGCTCAGAGCCGTTTTCGAGCCCAAATTTAGATCCATCCCACCGGCGTTTTTTCTTCATTTCCATAGTAGCGGACCCGGGGCCCGAAATCGGAAGCCCTAAATTAAAACTTTATTTTGTGCGAAACTCGTCATTTCACCTACATGTTATAAATGAATGGCCAGTGTTATCCACATGTCACGCTAACTTCGTTGTTATGTCATTCGGGGCTTTACAAGGATGCGTAATTTTGGGGAGTCATTAGACGTGTGCCCAGGACCAGCGATTGAGGGCGCTGTTGTTGCTAGGCTACACGGCAACCAGGCTATTTTTGTGCAGATGCGGAATATTTTCCGATTTGGAAGTGTTGACGAGACTTTGAGTATTTGTTTTGAGCCAGAATCACGACGAGGCGCTTTTTGAAAGGGGATGAGAGGGGGAAAAAGCCGAACAGTGGCAGAGAACAAGCAAACCCTGCAGTCCCGAATGGGGGCGAAATGGTGGTGTTGTTGTGGATATTGCATGGTTTCGCCCGAGTAAAAATCTAATTTTGGGGGTTCGATTTTTGGCCCGCCGCTAATGGATGGAAAAAAACGCCGTCGGCTGGATCTAATTTCTCGAAACGGCTCCCGGTCCACCAAAAAATTTTCTGGGGAGTCTTTTCGGCATTTTAATCCTAACAATAAAGGTCCCGGGTCAAAAAAAAAAGAACTTATCCTTTAAGGTAGAGTTGTGTTTATAAGGTTTAATTATTTAGGCTGAAATGTAATTTCACACTTCAAAATTATAATGAAAAATATATTGATGAACAAGCCGCATGTAGCTTTATCTTCGTAGTCTGCCAGGATGATATAAGTTAAATTTCTTGTGATCTGTCATTCTGACTGAACAGCCTCATAGAAATGAATTTTACAATTTTATATTTTTTCAACGAAAAACGTTTTAAGGAAGTAATTTGGTGCTTTTTAAAATCATGATATTAAGTGACACGGATCCCCTTTTTTTGTTTGGTTCAGATGTGGGCTGCTTCTCCAGCTAAGGCGGCAGGTGCGGGGGTTGCGGTGTTAGATACAGTCGCTTAATAAAGTCAGTGATCACAATTGAATTTTTATTTATTTTAAAAAAAAAAAAACTTTTATTCACCGGGTTTGGATTGGATTTGCGGGAGATTTTAGGGTCTTTCTTTTTGTGACAGAGCATTTCATACTGCCCTGTTTGGGGGTAAATCCTCCCTTGCTGCCATCTCTGACAGTATTTAACCCAGAAGTAATTTGGAAAAGTATGAATCCAGTGTTCTTGAAGATTTGGGCTTTCACTTGGAGTTTTGTCTGAGATTTAAATGTGGCACCAAAGTTCTCCTTGAACCTCAGTTCGGTGCGTTTGATCCCTCCTTTAGACAGCACAGCGCACACTTTGCATACTCATCATTTAATATTTTGAACTAACTGGTGGCAGACATCCTGTTGTGTGTCTTAGATGGTAGAGCCACAAGTTACTCCCCTAACTGCATTAAGGGTCAGAAGTGTTTGAATTCATGGTGCTTTGTTCTTGTTAATCAATTAATTATAGCCGCAGTAAGCTCCACCGTTATATGCACGCGCACACACACACTCTCTCTCTCTGTTTTCTCTCTTAACTGTGCATTCACCACAACCTCTGGTAGTAAAGGAAAAAAAACGATCGTTGTTCATCCCTTCAGTCGCCAATATACGATCGGATCGCCAATCGGCACAAGCCTATGCTGCAGTCTGCCCTTGTCCCTGGTAGTGGCAGCAGCATACCATACATGGGTCAGACGCTCTACCAATGAGCTAAAACATCCGCCCACATAACAGTTCTTAATGTTTATGCCCCAAATTATGACTCGCCTAACTTCATACCACAAATTATTTTAATGTTTAACCATCATTGTAAGACCTGGGCTTTGTAGCTGATGATTTTAATTGCATTATGAATCTTTTCTTAGATAAATTTTCCCCCCTGCAAAAATATCAAACCCAAGGTCATTCACTGTTCTGAATAATTTATGTACAGGTGCTGGACTGATAGATGAATGGCGATAGTTAATCCTAAAATAAGAAACTATACATTCTTCTCTCACCCTCACAACTCAACTCAACTACTTTTTTATTCCCAAACAGTTTTTCCAGGCCTGCTGCATAGACTCTATTGTTATGTTACCATTGCTCGGTACATTTGCCCGTTGATCCATCATTTAATATTCCTAGAACTCCCACTTGAAGATTTAATCCGTCATCTTTAAATAATGATTCCTTTCGCACTTTTGTCTGGAACAATTTGTCACAGTTTTTGATTGACAACAGAGATTCCCAGTGTGTCCTGCCATAATCTCGGATGCGGCTAAAGCTACTTTCCCATCAAAAGAAAACTCTTGAGAATAACAAGAAAAACTTGAAACGAAAGTTACTGAGCTAGAACAAGTACATAAGCAATCACCCACAGCTGCAAAATTACAAAACATTAATTAATTTGATTTGATC
>JAWZSL010000350.1:0-19493 GCA_034769285.1 Lutjanus argentimaculatus | reverse complement strand
ACTTAAAATTACCATTATAAATATATAATGCAATTTAATAATGTTTCTTCAATTGTATTCTTACCTGTAAAACTAAACAGCAGCATCAGAAATAAAGAAAATATAATCCATCTGAATTCAACCATCGTGTTTCTCTCTTGGTCTCAAACTCTCAACTGTCAAAGTCTCTGATGAGCTGCTTCTTAAAGATGTATACAGCATGTACTTCCTGTGAGCAGTAAGGAGTCACTTCCTCAAACTAACTCAGTCTGTTTTCTCACCTCTGTTTGCTGCTGAATGAATGTTTGTTATTTTCTTTTCTTTTCAAAGAAGGATTGATGGTGATGTTTGACAGCACACATGAACAGACAGGTGAAGAGTCAAACTCCTCATCAAACAGAATATGACGTCCATGTTGTAGTTTGGTGACACTGGAGCAGCTGGAAGCAGCACAGATAAGATGATATTTTAGTGGTCTGAGACCTGTTGGTTCCTCTTTGTGCCTTTTTAAGAGAACTGAAAGTTTTTTGATGAGAGGGTGGGTACAACAGCAGCAGAGCTCTGGAGATTTCATGTGTGATAAACATCAGAAACATAAATAGTGTCTAACTGAACTCAGGGCTTAAAGTTCTCTGTCACTGTTTAATTTCAAAAATAGAGATTCGCCTGTGGAAAACGATGCACGTTCTTTACATGTGTGAAATGTAAAATAGAAACCGAATGCAATAATTTGCAAATACTTTCCCACTTGTATTCAATTGAATACAGTACAGGAACATTTAATGTTCAACATGATTCACTTTTTTGTTTTCGTAAATATGCACTCATTGGCCTCTTTCACTAACATGTGCGTAGAAATGTTCGTACTGTGCGCACAAAATAAGTTCCCTTCCAAAGTCACTGTCTGATTCTTGGAACGTGCATGCGCACCACAGAATCAGAATCATTCTAAACTGACAGGCTCGCACCCGCTGTCTGCAATCTGCATACTGACACGCCCCCTTTTCTCTACATAAGGAAATATGTTTGCATATGAAAGTATTGTAGAGGAAGCGGTGAAGTCGCTGTAACTTCATATTCAGGCTGAATCAGGCGCTGCTGCGGTGTGTGAGGATGTTTATTTGTGTTTAGAGCTTAACCGCTGTGAAACAATCAGGAAATAATGTTTCATTTCTCTGATTTACCTGATTTTGTCAGGATTAAAAATTTTAATACCTTGTTTTATACATGCACATAAGCTTACAACTTATAGTTAACACAATGCTGAACTATTCACCCTACACAGGTCATGGCACTTGGCAGATGACTTATGCAATTCAACGATAAAGACAGCTGATTAACTATCTGGCACAAAGCAGACAGGAAGAAACCTAGAGCAACTTCCTCTTTTCTAAAGAAAAACAAACATTTAGCAATAGATCATGTCATGTACAACATTAGAATATTCATCAACTTTAAAGATTGACACGTACCAATAACTTATCGAAATACACCATTTTAGAAGTCAAAACATTAAAGCATTAGCTGTTTTACATTTCAGGGCTCTGTCATCCTGGATTGGATGGGGACGTGATTTGACCAAGGGGCTGGGTACCAGCCCATGCACCATCGAAGGGGGAGAGATAAGTCTAAACCTAACAGTTTCTCCCCATCAGTTTTAGACCAATCATATAGAGAACATTTCCATTTATAACACTGTGTTTCGATAAGTCAGACGCTCTCTTCTTTGGGAAGTGGCTACAGCTAACTACTTGAAGCTGGCTGCAAGTCGGACTGTGGTTTCTGACAAAGAAGATCCATGTACGTGCATTTCTATTCTGCCAATTGCAAATAAATTCTTTAACTGGAACTAAAGCAATTCCTGGACTTTCTGCAAAAAACGAAACACGATCCTAACAATTTCTCTCAGCGCTGAGCGCACTTTGAGTCTGCACCACGGACACACCGCTGCTCTGCCCGAGGTCCGCAGAGGAGGACAGAGAAGACACTCCTTGTGATTGTGTGTGTGTAATGAAAAAATCTCGAGCTCATCACACGAAGTTGTGAAGTAAGCAGTTGTGATCAACATAGCGCTGATTGTTGGTGAGTGTCGTAATAGGAGTAGATCAGAGAGTACAGGAACACGATGGTTCAGTGTCTCAGTCTGGATAGAATAAATAACCGGAGAAGAAGAGTCGTGTGTGTAGAGTCGCTAACGCTTCGCTAGAATTCGAATTTCTGCATGAGAGTGTGCATAATAAGTACAGACTGAATATATACCATATATATATAGTACTAGCATATAATATTACCGCCACCATCGAAATACATATACCATATACTAAGCGCTCCCCATACCCCAATGCCGCCCCCGCGAACCCCAAAGCGACCGCACTACCATGTCGCCTGCCGCTCCAGCGCCATCAACATCTCTCATAACCGCAGGGCCTCCCTCACTCGCACTCATTCTAACGCGGGTTCTATAAATAAGACCTCTAAATTGCTCGGCCGCCTCGTCCTCCCACGCTGATGACATACCAGCTAGGATACTTTTACGCCAATAATTTAATATACTACAATCTATAATTTAAAATAAATAATATTAATAATAAATAATCTAGCACCTACATTCATAAAATTGCACAAAGTGCTTAACATTAAAATCACAGATAAATCATGACTATTTATGGATAAAAATCCTAAATAACAGTGAAAAAACAAATCAAATAAATTAACCATAAAAACACCAAGACTTTTTTTAAAGCTTCTTTAATGGACCGTGGTTTGAAACGCTTTATATTGAGTTAAAAGGTCGGTTCCCTAGGTGCGTGTGTTTCAACATTTTCTAAGGACAGCCAGTCTGTCATCATTTGTTGCGTACGCATAGTCCGAGGCACTTTCTAAATTTGTTCCCAGGTACAAACAAATTCAGGCAAGAAAATATTGATTATCCCAAATTTGTGCATATAAAACTTTCCTACACGCACGAGTTCATTCACAAACAGTGAGGACACCACTGTGATCGTTTTCCAACGGCAACGTGGATTCATTACTAACAGGGTTTCAGGGTTGCTTCAGGTACCTGCCTGCAGTCCAGACTGTTCTTCTCATTGAAAATGTGTGGTTGAATTATGGAAGCTGCCAGCTTATTGAGTGTCATGGGGTCACCCAGTCAGTCAGCATGGCGCATCTCTTGCTGTCAAGTGTGTCCTGTGCAGCACCAGATGCTTCCCCCCTTTACATGCAACTGTTTTTTTTTTTAACATTTGATGCATCTTTATCCACACTTTTGGAAATACAGCCATACTTTTAGATCTTTTGCTCAGTATTTTAAAATGTTTACGAGCAACTACGAGCTAATTATAGGCTGCCTGTCACGTCACCCGCTGCCAGACAATGTAGAGACAAAGTCGCGTTAATGTTAAACATACAGTGGATGCGTCTGTAACATCCACACAAGGGGCAATCTTCGAGATTGACAGTGTCAGGAAAGCTTGTTGTGACACTGAAAATGAGGCATTTTGTTAATCAAGGAATCTGAGCCATGTTGGCTACAAATTTAAGTACCTGACACATTAGCCATGGCTCACTCTGTGATTATACACCAGTGTGGCTGACAGGTCCAGCCAACTGTGTTGGTCACTACAACTGTCAGCCTTTCCTCCCAGCCAGTAGTTTTGGTCCAGTTCGTTTCTGACTTTACTGAGGCCCTGTTGAGCCCAGTGACACCAGTTCAACTGGCAGTCAAGTTTTGCAACTGAGGCAGTTAACACAGAAAGTAATGGGGATACGACGAGGAAGGACACTTGGTTATAAACTGACGATCACAATGGTTTATCGAAAGGAAAAATTTACAATTCAAGATAAGATTCACTGTTGTTCTATCAACGTAGCTTATCTGAGTATGTACATGTAATGTACAGTATATATGTTATTATATTGGACAATCTAGAACAAACAGGTTAGGGGGCAGATATGAATATATTAGTTACTTTACAGTATGATCAGTATTAAACTGTGCAGCAGGTACAAGCAGGCTGTGCAGATACAGTAATAGAATCAGATAAGTATGTGATTCATAAAGATAGGACATCAAGGCTTCATCAAGTAAATGGAACATGACCAACTATTAAACATCAATCGTACCATAACTCTGCTTCATATTACTGTGATTATAAAAACATTGTTGTACATGTAATGTTGGCATTTATAAGTAAATCTCATCTGTCTGGTTTGTTGACAGCAGTGTAGAGGGCTGCGGGGATCAGGTTGAGGCTTCATCATAGAGATGAGTAAACCTTCACTGTGCTGTAGGTCACTGGATCACCTTCATATCATCCATCATCATCATCAATTTTTTTTTCATTGCCCCGAGCCTGCAAGATAGGAAAGAACAAACTCATAGTTGAAATATTCAATTTTGCAGAGGCTGCTTTATCTGTGATGAGATTTATAAAATATGTTGTCAGTGACGGTGTGATGTTTTCAGTCAATCATAAAATATCCCACTGGATCCGCATCGATTAAGTAAAACCTAATAGTTATCGGGTTGGATGCCTTTTGCTTCCGAACTATTGCTTCCAGAACTATTCCTGGTGTATGGTTCCAGAAGATGCTGGAAACGCTCTTCAGAGATCCACAGAGGTAGCGCACCATTTGAGACTGTTAGAAGGTACTGTCACACAGAAGGACTGTCTTTCTGGAGCAGATTGAGTCACTGCAGGGTTTCAGACTTCTGTCTCTGCTACAAATGTTTTTCATCCCTCTGTGTTTTGTCCTCTGAAACAGAGGAAAAGAGTCGTGTTTTTTTTCCCACTCTATAAATAGTCTCATCTGTGGGTTCTTCTCACCTTGAGTTCTATTCCATCTGTGACAGCCACAATGATTGTTAAGAGTGCTGCAACACCACAAACACAATGTGATCCTCACCACGACCTGGAAACGAGAACGTAGAGGTGGAACTTAGCGTCAGAATATTCTGCCTGCTTGTCTTTTTTTAGTATGTGGTTCTGTTCTGTTCAGTCTTTACCTTTCCTTGTTTTGTTCCCTTATTTGTTGTCTGTAGATGTTTTGTTTGTCTTCCTGGTGGGGCTCATCGTCCAATGATGTCCATTTATTTCTTGTTGATGATGTTGATTTCGTTGTTGTGGAGATTTTTGTTGTTGCTGTTGTTGCTCATCATATTACTAATATTAATTAACAAATGCCAAAAAAGTGCACAGTTAGAAAAAAATCATAATGCATCTGTATGAAACAAACATCAAGTAAATACGTATTAAAACCTAAACCCAACTGAACAAACTTTTCTGTGTAATTATCCAATTAATTATCAGTCTGAAGTGATTTTAAAATGCTCATCATAATTATCACTGTTTTTTTTTCTCACCTGAGGACTGACGGTTGAAGTTAAACTGCTGCACCTACTTTAGTGAAAAGATCAGTCACTTTACATTTAAAATAACTCTTGATACTCTGATTATGGTTTATGTATTGAGGTCGAAATGTCACAGTGACTGAACAGTCAGACTGTGTGGTCTCATGTCTTTGTTGTCTTTGTTCACAATCTTTTCCCTCCAAACTGCCCACTTCTCACTCTGTGGTCTACACCATCCATGAGGTGAGACGGAGCAGTTTAACGTCACCTGGACCAGCATCCTCATGTTCAGGTCGCTGGTTGAAGTGGAGACATTGTGACAGAGGATAAAAAAAAAGCAAAATGACTTCTTAACTATAATAGTTATTGCAGTGTTTCAGTATATTGTTTGTACAAAACAGTTTTGAAACTGAAAATTATGATGTTAAATACTCACTGGTGACAACAGACAGATAAACATGAGTATCTTGACGTGTTCCTGATTTGATTTGTTTGCAGGTGTAGTAACCAGCATTCTCAGCTGGCGGAACCTTATTTATAACCAGAGACGTTTCTCTGTAACATTCGAGTTGGTCTGACTTAGTTGTGGTTTCGTTGTGAATCAGACCACGTTCAACCAGATTGGCTGCCTGTTTTCAATTTCCAGAAGAGCCAAGCAGTTATTTCCACATTTTCTTGATCTTCTATCAATATTTCCGCAAGACAAAGTGACTCATCTCCAACTATGGACAGTGTTATGGACGAGGTTGTGCATCTAGGGAAAAACATGAAAAATAAACCTGAACTATGAATATGACTGTTATGTTCATAGTTTCAGTGAGAAGGTTTGCTCAACATGATCAAACAAAACTTGGCTGTATCAGTTAAGGATGAAAACTGTAAAAAATTACATTATAAATTTTAATGCAATTTAATGATTTCTTCATTGTATTCTTACCTGTAAAACTAAACAGCAGCATCAGAAATAAAGAAAATATAATCCATCTGATTAATACCATCGTGTTTCTCTCTTGGTCTCAAAACTCTCCAACTGTCAAAGTCTCTGTGAGCTGCTTTTAAAAATGAATACAGGATGTACTTCCTGTTGAAAAGTAGAGTCACTTCTCAAACTAGTTCAGTCTGGTTTTCTCACCTCGTTTTCTGCAGATGAATGTTTGTTCTCAATAAGAAGGATTGATGCTGATGTTTGACAGCCACAACATGAACAGACAGGTGAAGAGTCAAAACTCCCCCCTCGTCCAAACAGAATTTGGACATCCATGTTGTAGTTTGGTGACACTGGAGCAGGCAGCGTGTGAAGACAGAACAGATAAGTTGATATTTTTCTGGTCTGAGACCTGTTGGTTTCTCTTTGTTTTTTCTGAGAACTGAAAGGGGAAATGGTTTTATGAGAATGTGTATTAAACAACAACAACAGCAGCAGAGTTCTGGTTTGGTTTAACACTGTCATGATGACCAGATAAAACGATCAGAACACACTGACGAGTGGTGTTCCAACTGAATGAAAAAAAGCAGATCTCACCAGAGTCTGTTTGACGTTCACCACTTAAGGGTTTTTCATGCAACCACTGCAGAGCAGCGGCGGAGCAGCGATTTCTACATGTTCTTTACCACTTGTGTGCACAAGATCTGTCATTGAGCTTGAACAGTAACCAGCTGGGCCCTAGTGATAAAAAAAAGTCTAGACGAAGTAAAATAAAACCAATGTTATCATAAAAATAAATTCAGCTCTTCTGCGTTCCGTTTTCTATCGCTTCTCTGCTTCCATCATAGTTAGTTTTTTGGTTTGTGGTGAATTTAGAGTTTACAGCCTTGTCATGTTGTTGCATTGCTCTGTGTAATAATGATGCACGTAAAAACAAGACTGAAACTTGTTTATCCAACTACCTGGTTTCAGACTTCTCATCATGTTAAACACCAAAACATGTTGTCTATGAGGATTTCTTTGATGAATTAACTTGATCACCCAATTAATATCGTTACCTGTTTTCCCCTTAAATTCCTCATTGAAGATGTTCTCCCTGTGCATGTTTGCGAGCTTCTGTTTTATGATGTTACGGTTATTTGTGTAAACTTCTCTTCAGTTCGCTTGCTCAGTGAAAGTGTCAGCTCAATGATGCAAATGAACCGAGCTTCTTTGAAAGGAGCTCTGCAATGAACAGCTGTTTGTTTTGTTTTCAATAATTGTCATGTTGTGTTGCACTAATTGTCTCAGCCAATCCCCGCTGTTTCTTTTTTTTTTTTTTTTCTTTTTTTGCTTTTGTGCTCCAAATGACAGTTGACCTGGTGACCTCAGTCATCTTTCACGTTTCCGTAAAAGCCATAATGGCGTCACATCTTAAGTTAACTTCATGTTAGCTTAACACTAGAACTTACTAGTTAATTAATATAGCTAAAACAGTTGCTAAAAAATCTGCAACCAGCCATGCGACTTATTGATGTTGAATCCTCAGCGCCAATTTGCTTGCACTTCTTGAACATTAGCGCAACTTCAGATGTGATCTATATGGTGTTTTTTACAATTTCCCAGTAACATTTTTTATCATCTCTCAAAAAGGAGAACACTGACCGTGTCCCAGGTTGGCTTAACTGTCATTGGGGCATCAGATCCAAAAAGGGGCGGGACCTTAGGAAGGGTCAAATTGGGGCAGTTGTCTGACAGCAGTGGGGCCTTTATGCCTTATACACTCTTAGAAAATAATGGTTTCCAACTAGAACCATTGTGGAAAGGTTTTTCAGACCTGTCTTTCACAGGAGAACGCCTTTTTGGTTCCCAGGTAGAAGAGAGAAAATGGTTGATGTGAGAAAATCAAATTACTTAATCACAAAAATGGTAGAATAAAGTGGGTGACTCAAAGAATGTTGTTAATCTCAAACAAAACAAAAAAAAGCAAACAAGGATTCATTCAACAATAGTATTCCCATGCAGAAGACACAGTTAAATACTAACAGTATACATTGTCTGCATCCTTTTGTTAAAACTCAACGTCCAGAGGCGGAGCTGTGAGAGGTGGAGCTGCTGAGAGGCGGGAGCTGTGAGAGTGGGAGTGTGAGAGGTGGATCTGTGATCTGGTTTAATGTCTATCAGCGTCTCTAAGGCGGGATCTGTGTTTCACAAGACGTTTTTTCAACAAGTCTGTATGGAATATGATCCTTCAGGACTTTGTGTTCAACATGACAGGACATCAATTTTCAGACAATTATTTAATTCTACTGTTTTAATATTTGTTTGGTAACTGTAATATTCTCACTCTGCCACAATTACGCCAAGAAAATGGAACATTTGGGGGGGGGGGGGGACCAACTATTTAACATCAATTCGTACCATTACTCTGCCTACGTTCACATATTGTTATATATATATAAAAACACTGTTGCATGTAATGTTGCATTTAATCAGTAACATCTCATCTGTTTCGTTTGTGACAGCAGCGTAGAGGCTGCTGGGATTCGTTGAGGCTCCAGCAGCAGAAATGAGTAAAACCTTCACTTTGATGTAGGGTCACCGTATCACCTTCACATCATCATCCATCAAGGCCTCGCCGAACCTCTAGGAAGGGATGCAGGCATATAAAGTCAACCCTAACTGATTTTGCTGCAGTATAACAAGTGAAATATTCACTTTGCTATAGCTTTAATCTGCTGATTAGATTATAAAATATTCTTGTGAGTGAAGCTGACGTGGTTGGTCTGATGGTGGCGTTTGTGTGTAGAAAAGGTGAGGGTTGGAACCAAAAGAACAACACAATCATGTCAACATGGCCTTTAAATTTCACCACCGAGTCCATGATTGGCATCAGAATCATAAATCATAAAATTTTCACCGCCCTTTTAATGATAAAATGAAATTCTTAATTTCAGTCAACTCACCACTTTAACCAATCAGACGCCTTACCCGGGCTTTACTGTTGGTTTCTTGGTGGTAGCTGATGGAGGCGTAGGATGCACCATCTTCAGGATCAGACTACACAGGAAATCAGATGGGCTGATCACAGTAACAGGGGATTTACTCTACTTCCTCTTTAATTGACATCAATTCTAGTTTCAAACGTGTTCTCCTCTGTTGGCCTCTTACCTTACACCTGGTGCAAACAGGCAGGGTGGTGCATACTGGTTGGCTATTGCTATCTTACACTGGCACAGTTGTCATTTTTGCTACATTTGTAAGACAGCATATGACACTTGCCCTTATCTGCGAGGCCCCCCCATGGACTAAAGACATCTAAAAATATCTTGTGCATGGTGCACTGCAGTCAAAACCCTGCTTTAACCTGGTCAACAACATAATGACTGTTCGGCATTGTGGATTTTCTGACTTAGTACACTGTCAGACTGGCCCCTGGGGTCATCTAGGAGGAAATCCAGCCCATTATCCAAAACCCAATTTCCAAAACTACTTTGTATTCAAATTTGTCATGGCCCACCCATCTGTTCCCTGTGCTGCTGTTCTCCTCTTGAGAGAGCGGGTCATCCTCCTCCAGTGGCATCCTTACTGTTTAAGCCTGCAGCCTTCATTTATCATTCAAACACATGCATTCATCAATCAACAAATAAGATTTGCACTGTTGGCTACATTACATCCCCTCAATCTCACTTAAATATACACTCATTCTGAATTTAATGTCTGCAACATGTTTCAAAAAGTTGGGGACAGGGTCTACAAAATAGTTGTGGAATGTTCATAAAACACCTGGCAAATAGGTCCAACAGTTTATGAACGTTTCTCAACACAATCTGCAGGGGAATTCAGAGAGATTTCACCATTTACAAACCATTAATATCAATAAAAGATCCAGAGAATCCACAGAAATCTCTGCATGTAAGGGCAAAGACTGGAAAACCAACATTGAAATGGTCTGTGTCATCGTTTATTTAAAGTGCCAGATGTGCCAACGAGTCTCTGTACACTTTTACAAGTTTTACAAGTTTGTAAAAAACTAGAGAGAGAGAGAGGAGTAAGACATAGGTTATTGCTTGTCGGCCCACTCTGATTTTAACCAGTTTACACGACAGGTCCAGGTGATGGGCCTGCTGGTCCACTGCCATTGAGAGAAAATAGACTGAAAGTCACTTGATTCTGATGCAGCTGCATGTTTTAAAATGACAATTATTAATTTGGTGCAAACACCAATCGGTTGCCCAGCTTAGTGAGCCTGAAGCACTGGCAGCAGAGAGACCCCAGTGATTAACAGGTTCAAACTGTCAGTAGTTAGCAGCTAAATAGGTAAGCCATCAAAATAAAAGGATATTTGTAAGTAGCTATTGAGTTAGGTGAGCTGGCTAGTTACCTATATCGGTGTGCATTTTTGTTGAAAACATTGGCCAATTTGTCAAGTCCCTAAAGGAACATGGACGAATCAATGTCAGTTTCATAACTCACCACATGTTTTCAATCCATCTGTGTTTCGTTTCCTGAAAAATACAAAGAGGTCAAGTTTCACTTTCACTGTGTAATCCAGGTTTATCATCACGTTTGCTTTATTTGCACATTTCAATCTGTGGATGTTCTCACCTTTAGTTATGTCTTCCATCTGGTGACAGCCACAATGATTATTAGGAGTGCTGCAACACCAACAGACAAATTGATGATCCACCTCCACCTGGAAAGAGAAAAGTGCTGCATGTAAATCAGATTTAAACAAAGTGTTTGTCAGTGCTTCGAGCACTGAAAAAAAATGTTTCTGCCAGCATTGTCTGTTGAAAAAGGTAAATGTCTAATAAAAATGTTTGTTTTTTTTTACCTTTTGATGGACTTATCTTCTCTGATGTCCATTTATTTTCTGTCGCCAATGATAGTTTAATTGTTGTTGGTGATTTTGTTGGTTGCTGTCGTTGCATCTTCACCTGAACAATTACTATATAACAGAATGCAACCAAACTGTTAATTAGAAGAAACATAAGCACCTGCCATAAACAAATTACAAAGAATTCAAAACTAAACAAAACATTGTAGTGAAATTATCACAGAAATTTCATCACTTTGAAATGATTTTAAAAATAACTCATCATTTTCTCACTGTTGTCTCACCTGAGGATGACGGATGAAGTAAACTGCTTGACTTCAATTAATATGATGCTCATTCAATTCACATTTAAAATTAACTCATGATACTCTGACTTCTGCTTGAGATAAGAGGTCAGAAACGTCACAGTGAATTGAACAACTCAGACTGGATGGTCTCCATGTGCTTTGTTGTCTTCAGCCACGTGTTTATCTTCATAGAGCCACTTCACATGTGTATCCACACCAATGATGTACTGACCACCGGTAGCAAGTTTTAATGTCACTTTTCAGCATCTTCATGTTCAGTCATGGATGAAGATGAAAATATTGTGAGAGAAGAGAGTCAAATTTCATCACTTTAAATCATAATTATCTTTTAATATATTGTTTCTGAAAAGAACCAATTTGAGTGAAAAACATTATGATGTAAATAACTTACTGGTTAACAACAAACAGGGAAAAATAAGTTCTTGATTCAGAGTGCTGTGCAAAGTGCGTGGGCCAGTTAAGTTGTGTTAGGTCGTCGCTCATCTTCTCTAGCTCTCTTTCGCAGAGAATCATCTCAATAACGACGCGTGCTACGCAATTTAGTATGTAAAGTGAGATGCTTCTGTAACGCTAGCGCAAACTCTGAGATCTTAATAACGTACGGACCCCTAAAGACACTAGATGATTATAGCCCTATAACTCACATGTTCCCCAATCTGCAGAGATGCTATGTGCGAGTTCTCCTCAATCCACCCGCACGCATGACAGTTCTCAGATCCGGACCATCCCGCGCACCCACATACACAAACTCACACGTTCACTCAATCACACCCCCCACGCGCGCCCTCTACTGCTTTTGTTAAACCTCACACATCGCTGCACTCGCTAACACACCCCGCGTTCCGCCGCGCTCTGTTACACACTTATTCCTGATCACTTGTTCTCACATTTTTACAAGGACAATAAGTGATTCTTCCTCAACTCTGACAGTTTTGGGGGGGGCGTAGAGGGATAATCCCAGTTGCTGCTGTTGAGAAAAAAAAAATAAATGTGAAAAAATAACTGTAACAGAATGTGGGACTGTTAGGGTTCATGTAAAAAGATGTTTTCAAAGATACAACAGAAGTTTGTAAATTGTGGTCTCATTCTTTGGTTTTTCAAGACGTTCACTAAATCATCAAGTTAGAAACAACAGTCTCAGGTTACTTCACTTGGAGTACCAGTATTAATATTAATGCAAGTTTTATTTTTTAGTTTTAATTAATGTTTTTTCATGAAACCTTACCTGTAAAACATTGAGGAAAAAACATGAAAAATAAATCTAAACATGAATATATCTATGTTCAGTCAAGTTTGTTCTCAACATGATACGAAACGTGAATTCAGAGAAAATGTTCAGTTAAGGGAAGCAAGAATGTTTCATAAAGTACCATTATAAATATTATGCAGTTTAATTATGGTTTTTCTATTGGTATTCTTACCTGGAGGAAAATAAGCAGCAGCATTCTAGGAAATAAAAGAAAAATATAATCCATCTGAAGTTCAACCATTTCGTATTTTCTCTCTTGGTCTCAAACTCTCACACTGTTGAAATGTCTGATTGAGATGCTTCTGTTTAGGACGTCATTTCCTCATCTTCCTTCTGTTTTCTCACTTCTGTTTTCTGCAGGTTGTGTGATAGATTTTTTTTCTATTAACATTTCTTGAAGATATCAAAAGAGTTAAAACCTTGAATTTTAACTTTTCACAGATGCACTGTTTGCATTAATGCAGCCTTGTTTTGTGTATATGTTGTTCATTAGAAAAGAGGCAGGATTGATGGTGAGTTTGAACAGCACTCAATGAACAGACAGGTGAAAGAGTCAAACTCCTCGCCAAATAGAATTTGAACGTCCATGTTGTAGTTTTAGTGATACTGTAGCAGCTGGGAAGGAAAATATCAGTTATGATAATTTTAGTGGCCTGAAAACCTGTGGTTCCTTATTCTGTCGTTGCAGTCTTTTTTTTTTTTTAAGAAAGGCAGCAGAGTTATGGGTGGTTTGAACACTTGTGTCATGATCTGAGCAAGGATCAGAACACCAGAAATCATACACTGATGTATGTCTAAGAATGAACTGTCGATAATTACCTGGATGTAGAGCATCAAAGTCCCTCCACAATCCCATGTTTAACACATGTTAAAGTAGCTAGGTCTGTTCATGGTTGGTTTGACTGTTGGATTTTTGCAAAATTATACATTTATTCTCGCTCATATAACTTAAAAGAGGATCTTACCAGAGTCTGTTTGATGTCACCATCCTTCAGGGTTTTCATTGCTTTACACACTGCTAGAGAGGTATGGTCCTTTAATGATAATTTGGAGTCATATTTCAGGTATATTAAGAGGTCATATTGCATGTGTATTTGATGCATATATATGTTGTTTAGGACAAATAGATCCCAGAGCAAACAGATGTTTTCAACCCAACAGGAGGGGAAGATTGAAGGATTAATATGAGAGGTTGAGGGAGAACAAAAAGTGGACATTTGAACGTGAGGCAAGCTTTGTAGTTTGGTGTGTTTGAAGAGGACGGAGAGTGAAAGAACCAACTTGTAGGAAGTTTAATATCAACACTTTTTTTATTTGAAATTGTTTCATCAGCCATCAAATAAGACAAGATTGTATAATGAATTATCAACAACTGAAGCTCATTTAAAAGACTGAACACAGTCCAATATGTGTAAGTCAATCGAATCAGTTCCTATGAAACACCTGAGGGACAAAAACGTGATTGCAAAACTGCTGCAGATTAAAGAAAAAACAGGTTAAATCTTAATACTCACAAACTAAAATTCGCAACATGAAGCCAATTTACTTTCAAGAATTGATTCATTGTTGCTGTAGGAGTGCAAAGTATCTATGAGTGTATTTACAACGTGCATATAAATATTATATAGGACAATCTAGAACAATCAACAGTTGGGGTCAGATATTAAAATCACGGTAGAATGATTTGTACAGTACGATCAGTAGCATCTAGAACATGTGCAGCAGGTACGCAGGCTGTGCAGGTACAGTATAAGGTCAGGATATGATAAAGTATAGAAAATATGAATGTACATATATTATAAGAATGTTGTTGTTTGTAATGTTGCATTTAATAAGTAAATCTTATATCATTGGTTTGTTGACAGCAGCGTAGAGGCTGTGGGATCAGCTGCAGGCTGCAGCAGTGAAGAAGGAGACAACTTTATCTGTGCTGTAGGTCACTGTATCACCTTCATAATCATCATCATCATGGCCCGAACATACAAGGAAGGAGGAAATACATAAACTTAACCTGAGCTGCATTTTGCGTGCAGTATTAACAATGGGTTTTTGGGGGGGTAAACATTTAACTTTGCTCATCTTTAATCTGTGATTAGATTATTAAAATATTTGTGAATGAAGGTGACGTGACGTTTTTCTGTAAGGTGGAGTTTCTGTTTAGGAAAGACGAGGAGGTAATCGACAAAAAAACTGAATTAGCAGCAAATTTTCATGTCAACTTAGCCACTTTAGGTTAGACCACAGAGACTGACTGCTCCGGGTCTGACATCAGGACATTCATGCATAAAAATACAGTTGGCCATTTATACAGTGCGCTTCAGTGATAAAATAGATTTTTATATTACTTTAGAAAGCTTACTTGGAGCTCTACTGTTGGTCCTCTTATTGATGTAGCTGATGGAGTCGTACGGAAACACCATCTTCTGGATCAGCCCTACAAAGAAAAAAACAAGATGGCTTGCTCTCAGTAACATGTGGATTTATACTGACTCACTCTCACTCCTGCTTTTATACATCAACTCTAGCAGCAAACCAAACTTCCTCTTTTTTCTCTCTCGCAGGAGGTCAAAAAGAGTACTGAGTTCTCACACAGACACATTTCAATGTACAAACACACACTTAACATAAATCTCAACAGTTGATTGGGAGTTGTGCATTGGTTTATAATTTTTCAGGTGAAATGGGATCATAGTTCCTTTTTCAAGCAAACAAACCTAACCTATGAGTGTCACATTGTTCTGGGTGTAGTGACGTGATCTCACCGTGTCCTCACTGGGGTCTCTGGAGCAGGAACTGAGTCACTGGCAGGGTTTCAGACTCTGACTTGCACAAATAGGGAAACCAAAAAAAAAAAAAACAGAAAAAAGACCTGAGTGTCAGTTTTTGGTTTGAAGTCAGCAGATTTTTAATTTTAAAATGAGGAAACAAATTCAGGAAACACTTTGTTTTTTTCTTTTATTCACATTTCCATTAGAAATAGGGAAGCCTAAAAATAGCATTAAAATGCCTCCATACTGCTCATCTGGTGTTTGTGGGATAACAAATAAACCTGCCCTAAATCAGCATGAGGGGGTAAGTAGATGATGACTGAATTGTCTTCATTTTTGTTGTATCCCCTTGTAAAGTTCACATTTTGAGTTGTGTTTCGCAGTTTCAAGAGATAAATCTTCACCATGTTTTCTCCTACTGTGTTTTGTTGTTCCTGTGTGGGTATAGAAGAACAGGCATTAACCGGCATAGTGTTAGATTAACCATCACTAATACTCCAGTGATACACAACACAAAAACCAAACAAAACACAAACAACCCCAACCACAAAAGACACAAAACACAAACCACCGAATCAAAAGGAGAGGTCGAGTTTATCTTCCACAGTGAAATCCAGGTTCTTCATCACTTCTTGTTATAAAATGTATCATGTGGTTCTTCTCAACCTTTAGTTCTCTTCCATCTGATGACAGTCACAGTGATTTATTAAGAGTGCTGCAACACCACAGAACTATGATGATCCATCACCAACTGGAAACGGGAAGTAGAGGTGGAAACATAGGAGTCAGAATAGATTCATGCACTGCATGTCTTTTTCTTTCTTTCTGTAGTTTCTGTTCTTGTTTCAATCTTTACTCTTGCTTTGTCCAGTTTATTGTTGTCTGTGGATGTTTTGTTTGTTCTTTCTGACAGGCTCATTGTCACTGATGTCCATTTATTTCTTGTTGCTGATGTTGATTTGTTGTTGTGTTGTTGCTCATCACCCTTAAACAAATACAATTATGGAAATTTAGTGAAAGAAAATAGTTCAGTTAGTAAAACAGATCGCATTTGCATGAAACAAATGACAAAGAGTGATGTGATATTTTAAAACTGAAAAGGTAAACAAACATTCTGTGTAATTATCCAGTTAATTATCAGTTCTGAAGTGATTTTAAACAGATCATCATATTCTCACCTGTTTTCTCACTGGAGGGACTGACGGGCTGAAGGTAATGCTGCACTTCATTAAAATATTTATCAGTCACGTCTCATTTAAATAAGTCATGATACTCTGACTTCTGCTTGAGATAAGAGGTCAGGAAATGTCACAGCTGGAGCTGAACACTCAGACTGTGATGTCTTCATGCTCTTTGTTGTCTTCATCCCATACTTTTACCCTAATACAGCCATTCCACTCGTGTTGATCACAGTATTGATATACTGACACCAGAGCAGTTCTAATTGTCACCTTATCATTGTTGTTATGTTCAGTCACTGGTGAAGATGGAGCAAATGTTGAGGAGAAAGACGAACATGAGTGAAATTTAATCCACCACTATAATCAAAATTATTGTACTGTATCACTATGTTATTTTTATACTGTAAAAAACATAGTTTAAGAGTAAAAAGTTATCCATGTAACATACTCACTTGGTAACAACAGACAGATAAACTTGGAGCATCTTGAGGTTCTCCTGATTTTCTCAGTCTGGGGCCCAAGGGGGTGTAGAGACCAGCATCCTCAAGCCTGTGACCTTTATAACAGAGAACAGTTCTCTGTAACACTCAGTCGGTCTAATTTAGTTTTGTTGTCTTTGTGAATCTGCCCTCTTGATGATCAGCCAGTATCACAATCATTTTTTTCCTAATCCTGCAGGCCAGTAGTACTGCCACAACTTTTCCTGATCATCTATCATATTTCCACAGTCATAAATGTTGTTGTTGTTTAGTTGTTGTGTTCTGGTTCCTATCCCTTTATCTCTAATATCTGAATTACTCAAAGTCTGTTCTGCCATCATGTCTTTTTTTCGTTCTGTAGTTCTGTTCTGTTCAGTTCTTTCCTTTTGTTTTCTTCTTTTATGTTTTTGTTTGTAGATTTTTTTTTTATTTTTTTTTTTTTTTTACCTTCTGATGGGGCTCAGTTTCACTGATGTCGATGTTGGTTTCACTGTTGTTGGTGATATTTGAGTTGTTAATGGCATCATCACATTAATGATTAAAAAACAAAATGTAATTTAACAGTTAGAAATATCACAAAACCAAACTGCATAAAAAAACAAACAAGAACAAAATTATAAGTTTGAAGTGATTTTAAAAAGATCATCATATTCCTCACCTGTTTTTCTCACATGAGGGACTGACGGCTGAAAGTTAAACTGTCTGCAACTAATTTAATGAAAATATCTGTTGCTTCACATTTAAAATAACTCTATGATTCTCTGGACTTCTCGGTTTATGTAATTGAGGTCAGAAATGTCACAGGTGAAGCCGGAACACTCAGACTGTGTTGTCTCCGATGTCTTTCGTTGTCTTTAGTTGCTCACTCGTTTACCCCTCATACAGCCACTTCACTCTGTGTATACCATCCACGAGGGTGAAGACAGAGCAGGTTAATGTCACTTTACATCATCGTTCATGTTCAGTCACTGATGAAGATGCGAGAAGAGAAAATGTGAGAGAAAGACAACAAGAGTGAAATCTTAATCACTATGATTTCATTTTTCAATGTTGTCGTATATTGTTTGAATAAATCAGTTTGAACTGAAACAATTCTGATGTAAATACTCACTGGTGACAAACGGGACAGATAAACTATGAGTATCCTGGACGGTGTCATGATTTGATCTGTTTGCAGGTTGTAGTTACCAGCATTCATGAACTGTGACCTTCTTTATAACCAGAAGGGGGAGAACAGTTCTCCTCTAACACTCAGTCTGTCCTGATTTAGTGTGGGCTTTCTTTGTGAGAATCTGCCACGATCAAATCAGCGTCATGCCCCGTTTTCCAAATTCCCAAAAGTGGCCAAGTAGACTGTTACACTGTTCCTGGATCTTCTTATCAAATTTCCACAAGACAAAGTGGCTTCATCTCCAACTCTGAACAGTGTTGGACGGACGAGGGATGCTGAATCTGAGAACAAACATGGAAAAATAAATCTAAACAATCTAAACATGAATATGGTTGTTATGTTCAATGTTTCAGTGAAGTGAAGTGTTAGCTCTACATTTGGTACAAATAAGAACTTGACTGTCTAAAATGAAAAGATTAAATTCTTTTACTAATAATAATGCAGTTTAAAAATGTTTTTATTAATGTTTTCTTCATGTGTATTCTACCTGGTTAAACTAAACAGCAGCATCAGAAATAAAGGAAAATATAATCCATCTGAATTCAACCATCGTGTTTCTTTTCTTGGTCTCAAACTTCAACTGTCAAAGTCTCGATGAGCTTGACTCCTTAAAAATGGAATAGCAGCATGTACTTCCTGTGATAATTAAGGAGTGAGTCACTTCCTCCAAACTGACCTCAGTCTTTGTTTTTTAACCTTTGATGCTGATAGAATGTGTGATATTTGTTTGTAGTTTCCAAAGGATTGATGGTGATGTTTTCGACAGGCACACTATGAACAGACAGGTTGAAGAGTCAAACTCCTCGTCCAACAGAATTTGATGTCCATGTTGTAGTTGGTGACACTGGAGCAGCTGGAATCAGATAAGAAGACGTTTTTTACTGGTCTGGAGACCTGTTGGTTCCTCTTTGTATATTCAAAGTCATTTTTTCTGAGAAGATGAGAGGAGAAAGTGTTTTTGATGAGTTTGTTAACAAAAGCAGCGCAGAGCTCAGTTTAAACAGTGCAATTAGTGTGCTATGATGAGAAGAATAAACTATCTGCGAAACACTTACTGTATGAGTAGAGTCGCAATTATCGGTAACGTCTTTAAATGTGTCGCCTGGAGAGGGTTGATGAGCATCAAGTTCCCAAGACCAAAGTGACTTCATCTCCAACTCTGACAGTGTATGGACGAGATGCCGCATCTTGAATAAAACATGAAACATTAACTTAATTAATTTTTTTTAATCATTTACTTTATTGGCAATGACTGCAATTT